>VUQH01017180.1:2846-16185 GCA_015106775.1 Etroplus canarensis | reverse complement strand
GGGGGGCCGCGGGCCCCCCCCCCCCCCCCCCCCCCGCGTGGGGAGCGCGAGCCTGGTGTCGGCCCGAGGAGCAGACGGGACGGCAGACAGACGGATCGCTTTGATTACGTCTGATTACAGTCGTTAAACCGCAGGCGTGCATGCGGGCATGTTTGTGTTGCTGCTGTGCCTTTACGGCTGCTTAATCTACAGCTGGTCGTATATCACAGGAGATTTCTCACATGTGGGATTTATCCTTGCAAATTATCATCTTTACAGATGTGTAAGTTGCATTTAGCCTGGATGCTTAAAGGAAGAGCTTGACATTTTGACATAGCCTACAGTTGGCAGCTAGGCTCAAAAACAGGAAGCAGGAGTTGATATAAACACACAGAATTTGTAGCTTCGGGCTCCTGTGACTGTATGAAAGGATGCTTTGACGCTGATTAGAGCTGCAGCGGGTTTGTTCCTTCCTCTTTTAGACGCATGAATTCACTCCTTTCTTTGCTTATTCGCTGTTTATGTGTTGAGTTTACAAAGTAAGCCGACTTTAAATGGAAATGAAAAATAATTTCACCAGAAAGGTCAATAAAAACAGGACGGTCCAAGCGGAGACGCCCAGGCCGCGACCTCTCCAGCCACCTCCTGCAGCGCCATCCTCCTGACACTCCACCCTGCCTGCACGCTCTTCTTCGCCAGTCTTGTGCTCTTCTCTGTTGCTTTGGATGGTTGATCCCAGAAGATTACACTGCGTGCACAGTTATTAGTCGGCGAGTATTTTGACCATATGGTCTTTTTGATGCATAGCTGTGTAAACCTGAATGCCTGTTGGATTTAAACATGCGAGGTGACGTGTATTTGTGTAATGAGGGAGGGCGTGGCCTCAGGTGTGCACAATTATTAGGCAGCTTCTTTTCCTCAGGCAAAATGGGCCAGAAAAGAGATCTAACAGACTCTGAAAAGTCAGACTATAAAACGTCTTTCAGAGGGATGCAGCACTCTTCAAACCGCCAAGATATTAACAATCTGCCATTTAGGGCATAAAATCCTTGCCGGATTACAGTGTGGATTAATCTGCTGTGGCAACCCCTTGGGGAGAACACAGGGGGGCAGCAGAAGGTACGTATATTCTACATTATTCATGCTTTTGGTCATTTCAGGGGGGCTGAGACCACCCCGTACCCCCCTCCCTGGGCGCTGGACACCCCCTGCTACAAGTCTTTGGATTTGGGCTGTGCCAGCATTTTCTCTTTTTACCTGGTTACAAGCTTAGTTTCAGACTTCAGTGTGTGTGTGTGTGTGTGTGTGTGTGTGTGTGTGTGTGTGTGTGTGTGTGTGTGTGTGTGTGTGTGTGGTTTTCAGAGTGTGTTTCCACGCTGTCGTCTTCTCACCCTGTCCCTGCGTCTTCTTCCCTCACACCAACCCTCTGCATGTCCTCCTTCACTACATCCATCAACCTTCTCTGTGGTCTTCCTGTCAGCTTCCAAAGTGTGTTTACACATTTCACTTTTAGTTATTTATTTATTAATAATATGCGTGGTCAAATTGTTTTCCTTCTTAATTTGTTAATCCAATTTCATTACGTTTATTCGAACTGAATAAGGATGCAAGGGTATGCAGTTTGTGTAATGTGTGTATGTTATGTGTTTGTGAAAAAATTTTGAAAACAACAAACATATTGGCAAAAAAAAAATATGCGTGGTATTTGTGAGGGACAAGAACGGTAAAATATTAACAAAAATTGAACTGATTTTTCTTTTTAGAACTTGATTTTACGTTTGTAAGTGCACTATATTGTTTCAGGGAGTTTTTATATCCTTTAGCTGCAGTATTTTTAGTTAGTTTTAGTTACCTGTGAAGGGAAAAAATCAGTTTTATTTATATAGCACCAATTCACAACAAAAGTCGCCTCGAGCTGCTTCACACTCTAAGGTAAAGATCCTACAGTATCGGAGAGAAAACCCCAACAATCAGACCATCCTCTATGAGCAGCACTTGGTGACTGTGGGAAGGAAGAACTCCCTCTTAACAGGAAGAGACCTCCAGCAGAACCAGGCTCAGGGAGGGGCAGCCTAAACCTACTGCAGCATAACTAAGCCCTAACTATAAGCTTTATCAAAAAGGAAAGTTTGAAGCCTGATCTTAAAAGTAGAGAGGGTGTCTGTCTCCTGAAGACAAACTGGGAGCTGGTTCCACAGGAGAGGGGCCTGATAGCTGAAGGCTCTGCCTCCCATTCTACTTTTAAACACTTTAGGAACCACAAGTAGGTCTGTGCTCTGAAGGACAGCTGAGGTTGAGAAGTTTGGAGACAGAATCAGAGAAGCAAGGTGGAGGTGGAGGTGACACGCTCAGAGGAGGTGAGGAAGCTGCCAGGTGGGAGGAGAATGTAAGGGAGGGTGAGACGGAGGCAGATGTTTCTTTTTTGTGTGTTGATTTTTTTTTTTTCCCCTAAATCAGCCGCCTCACTTATTTTGCGTTTTCATGTGATCACAGATTAACTCCACAATGTTGAAATCAGAGCTCAGATGCTGACCTGCTGATGGCTCCATACAAAGAGTGAGACGCCAAAGGGGACATGAGCGTCATAAATGCATCTCATAGTAACCCGTCCAGCAGTTACCATGACGTCACACTCAAAAGTGACAAAAACCCTCAGTGGGGTTAATCCCCTAGGGAACACGAATGATAAACCTTATGGCAGTGTGGCTATTTGTGTGTTTGTTTCTGTGACCTACACCTCCTGGTCGGGTGGAGCCCGAGCTGATGATTGACAGCTGTCCTCTCTCCTCAGGACCAACGAACAACTGGTGGCTTTCCTGTCCAAATACCGCAACATGAACTTCATCAAATCTCACGGCAGAGACAACGCACGGTAAGACGGAGAGGCGCCTGTGTTACCGTTTCTGTTTGGCTGCAGTTGAAATCTCCACCGTGGCAGAAAGCGTGTTTGAAAAGGAAATAAGCTGCACAATAACTCGGTGCTGCGCTGTGGGCTGAGCAGGCGAATGTGGATGTGAGTAAGCTGCGGCTGGGTAATCCTTGGAAATGCTCCTTTTCTGCGAGAAAATGATGCCAAAAATACATCCGAGTTGACCAAAGCTTGGTTCCTGGAAAGCCCTTCGGGGGCCGTCTCAGTTCCAGGATGTGAATCCCTCAGAAAACGTCTTCAGCTGGAGTCCAAGAAAGCAGCAGTGCAGAAACCTAATGTTGCGTCTTCCTGCTGAATGCTGCGTTCATATTAACAGAAATCATGTAAGAAGAATCTCTTTGAGGCTTCAGGCTGCACTAAGGTTTCAGAGTAAAAGCAGTACGGCTCATGAGCTGCTCCTCGGCAGGCTTTCAGAATTTGCCCAATCAGAAGAAAGCGGGCTTTTAGAGAGAGGGTCTTCCAATGGCTCGTCTCAGACGGCGGATGAACCGATCACTGCAGGAAACGCTGACAGCCCCTCAAAAGTGAAGCCGAAACGTCTCCATCGCCCCCTGTTGACTGGCTGCGGTATAGGTCCTTACTCCCACCCCACCCCCCTCCATGTTAGCAGATGGAAGGAGGTCAGATTAAAATAAAGATCTCCTCGGATAAATTCTTGCAGTTCTTATCAGGCTGGTTTGGGGTCAGTCATTTAATGCTGTAAAATTGGGGCGTGGCCTCATGATTGGCGGCTCTGACTGCCAGTCTGGCGCATGCCTGTGTATAGGATGGTTTGGTAGAAGTTGGATACGGCGACTCCACACCAGCTCCCAAAAACAGGAAATTTTGGCTTCACTTTTGTACATTGTGAGGAAGGAGAGCTACGCCGTCAGTGTTCTGAACTGATCAGCCAGTAAGAGATCGTTTTTGTCCTCTGAGCTGTGGATTATACAAACCTGCTCCGATTCTATCCCAGAATTAAAATGCAGAGCTGGAAATGAGCAGAATAAGGCCTGTTTACGGGAGCAAAAACACATTTCTGATGCGCTTTTCCGGGCCTGGGTCACTGGGGCAGCAGGCTGAGAAGAGATGCCCAGACCTCCCTCTCTCCGGCCTCGTTCTCCAGCTTTTCTGAGGGACACACGGGGGTTCCCAAACCAGTGAAGAGAGACAATCTCTCCAGCTTGTCCAGGGCCTTCCCTCAGCAGGACAACACCTCCATCCATCCAGGAAGCATCTGTCAGATACCCAAACCACCTCAGCCTTTTGATGTGGAGGAATGGCAGCACGCCGCTGAGTCCCTACTGAATGACCGAGCCCCTCACCCCGTCTGTGAGGCGGAGCCCACACACTCTTCAGAAGAAGCTCAGGAATTTCCCAGCCTGGGATGAATAAAGTACTATCTAACTATCTCATTCTTTCAGTCATTACCCAGAGCTCGTGACCATAGCTGAGGGTGGGAGCGCAGATCAACCAGTAAATCAGCAGCTCTGCTTTCATGCTCAGGTCTTTCTTCACCACAGCAGACAAGCAGCCACATCACAGCCTCACACTCTACTCTGCCCTCACTGCCCCTGAGAAGACCCCCTGTGAAGGAAAGATCAGTGGGACATGCCACCTTGCGTGGATCTGGCTTACGGGGGGCCCACCCTGGGGCCAGGCCCAGGAGGGCGAGCAGCTGGTAGCTGGGCCTCAGCTGGGCTCAGCCGCTGGGGATCGTCTCTGACTGTCAAACCCAAAAGCTTAGTGTGAATGTCCACACTCCAGTGAACAAATTCAAATGAGTAAAGCATGAAGTCATGTAAAAGAAGGTAACTCTTATTAAATGCCTTATTGTGGGTGATGAAGCTGATCTAAGACCTTCGCTGTCACTCACTAGAGTCTGATTCAGGTTAAATCATATGAAATCCTCTGTGTCCCCCTCAGCTTCATCCGGAAACAGGGCCTGGACCGCCTCTTCTATGAGTGCGACACCCACATGTGGCGTCTCGGAGATCGCAAGATCCCGGAGGGCATTGCCGTGGACGGAGGCTCCGATTGGTTCCTGCTCAACAGGCCCTTTGTGGATTATGTGGTCAACTCCAGAGACGAGCTGGTCAGCAGCATGAAGCGTTTCTACGCCTACACACTGCTGCCCGCCGAGGTAACAAACACACACACAGGAGCTCAAATAACTCTTCAGACTCACCGCGCAGATCCAGAGCCGGTCGTTTTAGGAAGCAAACTCATAAAATACTGAATATTTCAGGAGGAATATCAGCTTCTGTCTAATAGAAGGCAGCCCAAGACGTCTTTTAAAATGATTTGTGTTTTATTTCAGCTCATTTTAGGAACACTTCCAAAAAAGACCTGAAACGTTTGAATTGAACTCTTAAAACAAAATTCGAACAGAAAAATTGTTAATAAACGTTTTTTTTTCCAGTCATTTTTCCACACCGTGCTGGAGAACAGCCCCCACTGTGAGACCATGGTGGACAACAACCTGAGGCTCACCAACTGGAACCGCAAACTGGGATGCAAGTGCCAGTACAAGCACATCGTGGACTGGTGCGGCTGCTCGCCAAATGACTTCAAGCCCTCGGACCTGCCGCGCTTCCAGGTAAGGACGCTGCGTTCAGGGTGCAGGGTGATGTGGCGTAAATCTCAGGTCCCAGTGGGAAATTTACAAAGGCTTTCAGTGTAGAAAAAAAAATGGCTTTTCAGTGAATCTGGAGACCTCTCATTTATGTCGTTTGGATTTTTCTAAAAGAATGTGGTGTTTTAAGGATTTTTAATGCGCTGCTTTAACTGTCCTTTGTGTCAAATTTTTATTCAGGACATATTTGTGTTTGTCTGGAGTTGAGAGGGACTTCTGTTTGGGTGTCCAAACACAAAATGATTTCTATAGAAGACAGACGTAGTTTCCAGCAAACATTTTCCACTTGAGTCTGAGCTTAATGAGTTGCTGGCTACGTCTATGAAACACAGTAGCCTTGAAGGATTAGCTCCGCATAAACCAGCGGCACAGAGGTGGGCTTCCTGTTTCCCCCGAAGATTTAATAGTTGCTTTCTTCGTTGGTCTGTCAGGCGAAGGCTGCGTCTGCGGACGTGTGTGATGTTTAATTACTGCAGAAAATAATCTCTTATGCAAAATAAAAATGTAAGATTCTTACATGTTTTGTTCGTCAAGATTGTTTTCACAAAGTCAAATTTATCTATGCAGCACATTTAAAACAACCTCAGTTAACCAAAGTGCTTAACATCAGTTAAAAGAAATGAAAATAAAAACAAACACATTTAAAATATTAGTGCATATAATAAATACGAAATACAAATGAATGCAGCTTTTGTATTTCTTGCAACATCAACTCAGTTGCTAGAAGCAAAATGCTAACATTAGGCTATAAATCACTTTAACGTCACCTGATGATGCTGAATGTACCCAGCAACTTCTGTTGCCTCATTTAGCCACGTGTAGGCGAACAGTGTCTCTGGGGGTTTTTACTGCGATGGCGAATTAAGGCCAATGAAGTTCAAAAAAGTGGCTAAAGTGGATAAAATTTAAAGAAAAAACACTCAATTTTCTAGATTAAAGTCATGAGAAAGTGGCAAATTTATGAGGAAAAAGAAGCAAATTTGTGTAGAAAAAAGTGGCATGTTTATGAGAAGCAAGTGGCTAGTTTACAAGAGAAAATAAACAGCAAAAGATGTAAATTTACCATAAAAAGTAAAAGCAACTTTGAAAGAAAAAAGCTGAAAAGTTGCTTCCCTTTTCAGGGTTACGTTGAAAAGTAATGTACCTATTTAAACATGAATTCATAAGAAATGTTTTTAGAACACTAACAACACTTCTTTCAAATCATCATCTTATATAAATTGTTTTATCCTAGCTGCTTTAACCTGCCAACAGTTGCTGCTGCCCTGCAAGCCACTTTGCAACCCACCTCCACCGAAACTCCTCCTTTTTCCTGCTGTTTCTGGCTGAATTCGTGTCGCGCCTCTCGTGCTTGACGCCGGCGTGCTCGGTTGGGCGGCTCCCGCTGCTGCTTTCTCACCTCTGGGTTTCTGCGTGTGGACGGACGTGACGGTCCCAGAGCAGAGACCCTCCATGGTGCGAGGTGCTTGTGCCACCGTTAAGCCTCGTTAAAGTTGACGGGTCTCTGTTGAACTTCATTTTCAAGATTTATTCATAAGAAATGTGACCCTGCAATGTCTCGGCGAGCTCCGCCTCCTTTTCCTCTTGAGGTTACCGAAGATCAGAATAGCTTTGCGTTCACAAATTAGCAGTGCTGCTTATACTTGCAGCAGGAGGCCCCCAGCTCCCCGTAACAACAGACCTGAGGACAGCGTCTGTGGTGGAGCTGCTGATGGTTTCTATAAGGAGAGCTGATCCTGGAAACAGCTGTACACTTAAGGCAGGCGGTATTTTTAGAGCTTTGTAGCTCCCCGAAACTCACTGCTGAGGTTTCTGAAGGCTGTCATTATTATAATGTCAGGTTTGCCAGCTGGAAAAGCAACTCAGAATGTTAGGGGGTCAAGGAGCACACATACAGTATCTACAGTAATATATGATAATACAATACTGATTTAGTTTCATAAGGAAGTCAGAATACACTGAAATCACTAATCAAATAATTGGAAACTAATCAAATTTTCTGCGTTTAAAAATGCAAAGACTTCACAGATTCCAGCTTTTACAATGTAAACATTGTTTGGTTTCATTCAAGTTTCTCTAACAGGAACGTTGAGGATGTTTGGGTTTTCTGTTTGATTTTTTTTTTAATGGTTTTAATTGTTAGTTTGGGGTTTTAAGGCGTACTTTTGTTTCTTTGTGTGAGTGCACTGATCCGTAGTTGGTCTGTTACGTGGTGAGGACGGCGGCCCACCGCTTTGGAGAAAACAGACTGCAGTTATGTTGGGATGAAAGCTGAAGGAGATGAACCGACTTCTTATTTAAGAGAAATTTATTTTGGTCATGGTTCAGCCAGGATAGACGCAGTCTGACAAGATGACGAGAAGCACAGTTGTTCATATACCTGATGTGTCTTATATAAACCCAGAAAATGGTTAACCTTATGTTTGCTAATCAGTTGCACCTGAATTGCTCATCAGCCAGTGTGACCTCCTCTATAAAAGGGCCAAGATGGCGGCGCGATGGTGAATTCAGCCAGACGGTAGCGGAGCCAAGGTGGTGCTTGTACCCCTGTGATTGTCCATGTTTTGACCTGGTGTTCAGGTGTTGTGGACGCCGGGACGGTGGCGTTCGTGTTCGAAAGTCGGCGGTTCGAGGACGACCAGACGCCGTTGTAGCTCCGTAGCTCCGTCCACAGACGAGGGTACCTGGCGATCCGGTGGCGTTGTTTTTTTATGAACTGCTGGGCAGCGTCCAGGAAACAAAGTTTTTGGGTTCCGGGGTGAGTATCGTCGCAGGGTGATGCTGCGGCTGGGCGGTTTCTGGGAACTCCGATCTCGGCTTGCTGTGTGAACCGGGACTTCAGTCCTCGGCGTCACCAGATGCCAGTGGCCAGGGAAGAGGACATTGCGAGCGGGGTATTGTGCTGGGCCGGAGGCGGGCCCTGGTCGGCCTTGTATGGGGCACCGGGTCCTGGGGGAACGCTATATCGTTTCACTGTGTATTTATATGTAGTTGAAATGAAGACAAAGCAATCCAATCCAAAAAAGCTGAAGTTTTGGCAGTCGGATGGTCTGACGCCACAACCATCCCTAGAGTGGACGTCCCAGCAAATTACCCCGAGGAAGTACAAAAACCCAAGAGCACCTCAGACTCTTCAGGCCTCAGCTGGCATGTTAAATATTAAAGTTCATGACGGTACAGTTAGAAAAAGAACAAGCCTGTCAGCACCCACACTGCTGACAGGCTGTTGTCCTAAAAACCAAGCTTGGTGTATGTGCAGTAATGTGTGACTGATTTTGGAGCGGATGGGCCTGTGTTGGTCAGACTTCAGGCAGTGGTCCTCATATCTCTTTGAAACTAAATGTGACTGGTTCATCAGCAGCGCAGGTGGCTCTAAAGCATGACCTCACTTGAAAACTGCAAAACAGTAGGAAGCGTGTGGAGGAGCTCCTGCGCTCACGGCTGCTCTGCTGTGCGGCGAGTTCGTTTAGCCGCTCCTGCACCTTGAGAAGCGGCTCCCGCACTTTGTCAGCTAGGACAGATGTTGTTGCACTTTTAGAACTGTGCGTGTATGGGTGTCATTATGCACGCCGTGTCATGATGTGGTTTAAAGCAGCTTGTTTGTGCTTTGTTGTGCTGCCTGTAAAAGGTGGCCCAGTGTACAGGTTATAATTTTATGGGATTGCCTCTCACGGTTCGAAAGAGGGATTTCAGTAGCTGAAATGCAATCTCAAACTTATTCTCTGTCGCCTGACGACTGCTTAGCTTTTTATCATTTTTGGTTTAATTAGTAAACCGCGACTGGCGTATGGAACAGGAAGTCTAAGTCTGGATGTCCTCTACGTGCTCATGAATCCTAAAATATCCTCCATTGTCCTCAGACGCTAAGCCAGCTGATGAGTCAGTGGGATCCCAGTTTGACGTAGTGCTGTGGAGCAGATTTTAGCAGCATAAAGTAGTCGGGTGCAAGCTGCGGAAATCGGCTTCCTCCGGAGGGTGTCTGGGCTCTCCTTTAGAGATGGGGCGAAGGGGCTCAGATCAGACCTGCTGCTCCTCCACGTGAAAAGGAGCCCTCTGACCAGGATGCCTCCCAGCTGCACGGGGAGCTTCTCAGTGTGTCAGAATGCAATTTGATTCTGATTCCGTCCTCCGAGAAGAGCTGGAGGACCCTGGATAAAAGGCAGAGAATGGGCTGATGGATTTAAAAAAGGTCCAAATTTAAAAAATCTGTCACCTTGAGTGTACGCTGTATTGGGAATATTGTCACTGCTTTACCTTGCAGTCAGAAAACCCCTTTCAAAGGGGAATTAAAGCCATTGTAACTCTTGAACAGTAACTACACCATGTCATGAATCTAAATTCACTCTTTAACAGCCTGGAATGTTCAGTTTTCTGACATTTTATCGTGCAAACATTTATTAGATCAAGAGCGGTTGTGGCTCAGGAGGTACAGTGTATGGTCTACCTATCAGAAGCCTGGGTTCCTCCAGTCCACGTGCCAAAGTGTCCTTCAGCAAGAAACGAATCTTAAAGTTCTCCCGGTGTATCCATCGGAGTGTTAGTGGGAGCATGACCGTCAGAAGGTGCTAAAGGTGTAGAATAAAAGTGCTTTATGAGTGAATCTTCTTCTTCTGGCTGCTCCTGTTAGGGGACACCACAGCAGATCCTATCCCTGCTTCCTCTTCCCTCACACCAGCCCTCTGCATGTCCTCCTTCACTACATCCATCAATCTTCTCTGTCTTCCTCTTCTCCTCCTGCCTGGCAGCTCCATCTTCAACCTTCCTTTGTCCAATATGTCCACTATCCCTCCTCTGCACATGTCCAAACCATCTCAGCCTGGGCTGTCCCTCTGATGGACTCCTTTCTAATCCTGTCCATCCTGGTCCCTCCCAGTGAACATCTCAACATCTTCAGCTCTGCCACGTCCAGCTCCAAACAGTGACGGTTACATCCTCACTAAATGCAGCCCTGATATTAACAGTCGGTACTTTCGGCTTTTTAAATCTGCATATGTGATTTTCCACACATTTTTACGCCAGAGCCCTCCTGATGCCACCCTCCCATTTATCTGGGCTTGGGACCGTTGCTAGGAGTACCCAAGGCTGGTTTTGGGCGTCCTCCCGGATGTGAACCGGGAATCTTTAGCATTGAACCCACTAAACTACGGGCATAAATGGCCCTATAATCCCCATCAGTCTTACTGACATATTTACACCTTTTTCTGTTTTTGTATCATTAATGTACTTTTTATGTGAACTGCTGATTAAGAGATTGATTGTAGAATAATCAATAATGAGAAATCCCCAAAAAGATAAATGTTAAAGTGGTAAATCTTTGCAACACAAGCTTCCAACATAAAGGCTTGTTTGATCTTTTTAGGCAGAGCAGAGAACATACAGTAGTTTGTATAATTTCCCTCTGATTTTATGATGGATGAAACGAAACGCTCCTGACGGTGTAGCTGGTGGTTTCCGCTGTTGTCTTTCGCTGTGTGAGGACACAGATTGGCGGGTAAGGCACCCAGAATAACCTCTTAGAGGAGCAAAGAGCTCCTCCACAGGCTGCACAGTCCTCATGCTTCTCATTAGGTTGGGGTTTCCTGGCCCGCCGGTGCTGCCGGAGCCCACCACGAGCTGGTGTGGTGAGGTCACACCCGACTGGTGACATCATGGCCACGCCCTTCCTTCCTGCAAACTGGACCATGTTCTCATTCTTATGTTTTTTTTAATTGCATAAGAAGACAGAGGCCAACACCTGAACACTCTGCCTCACGAGGGTTTTATTACTGTTTCTACAGTGTAGAAAGTCTGGTCTGTAAGTTTAGGGACAGTGACAAATAGCTGTGATTGTGCCCCTGGAGGCGCATTTTAAATCAGTCAAAATGTAATTCAAGTGCAGACTTTCAGCCTTAATTCAAGGGCTTTGAAAAAAGAACAACATTAACTGTTAGGAACCACACAGTCTCCCATTTTCAGAGGCTCAAAAGTAATGGGACAGACAATTTTAAAGAAGCATTGTTTTTTTTTTTATGCATGGATGAAAATACTTTGTAGTCAGTGGCTGCTTTAAGTCTGGAACCCACTGTCATCACAAAATTCAGTTTCCTCCTGTGAGATGCTCTGCAGCCCGCCGCCTTCGGTCGCTGCGGGTCTGCGGGCCGCCGCCTTCGGTCGCTGCGGGTCTGCGGGCCGCCGCCTTCGGTCGCTGCGGGTCTGCGGGCCGCCGCCTTCGGTTGTGTCTTATTTCTTTGCCTTGAGGAGCTCTTGGGTTGCTTTAGCAGTATGCTTTGGGTCGTTATCCATTTGCGCTGTGAGACTCTTTGAGCAGAGAGTACAGCCCTGTACGCCTCACATTTCATCCTGCTACTTCTGTCAGCATCACATCTTCAAACACTAGTGACCTGGTTCCACCATGTTTGACAGATGATGTGGCGTGCTTCACATCATGAGCTGCTCCTTTCTTTCTCCAGAC
The DNA here is from genome assembly GCA_015106775.1 of Etroplus canarensis. NCBI lineage: Eukaryota > Metazoa > Chordata > Actinopteri > Cichliformes > Cichlidae > Etroplus > Etroplus canarensis. Next base: position 4,212 of record VUQH01017180.1, on the reverse strand, counting down.
TTTTCTAGTCCCATCATTCCGGTTTCATTTCTCCAAAATGGTTTCCCAGCACTGGGCATGCTCTTTTAGATGTTGATGTGTCCTTCCTGGTGTTTAGTATAACCAGTGGTTTGCACCTTGTTGTAAACCCTCTGTATTTACATTGATTGTAGACGTTGAAACTCGTGCACCTCCCTCCCTGAGAGCGTTCTCGACTTGGCTAGACGTAGTTGTCTTCCATAGTCTCCCAGGCCCTTTGGTGATGCTGACCTGGCCGGTGCATTCCCTCTATTTAAGGATGTTTCAGATTAATGTTTGGATGCTCTTAGTTTTTAGTTCTCAGCCTAAAAATGTCCTCCCTCACTTGCACTGACATCTCTCTGGCCCTCATGTTGAGAGTTTCAGTTGGAATCAGCTGTAGATCTTTTATCTGCTTGGTTTGTCATGGGAGCAGGCCTCACCTAGCCCTAAAACTGCTTGTCAGTTGTCCCATTACTTTTGACCATTTGAAAATGGAGGGGCTGTGTATTAAAAAGGCTGTAATTCCTGAACAGTTAACGCAATTCTTTTGTCAAACACCTTGAATTAAAGCTGAAAGAGGCAACATTACAAAAAAAAATTCATGTCCCAAATTTTCCGGAGCTAAATGTATGTTTGCTGTAAATACAGGATGAATAAGCAGGTTTGTAACAGTAGGATTTATGGATTTTATTCATCCTATTTGGACTTACAGTCAGTGAAAAGTTTTAAATACCTTCTTTTCGACCTCATTTCTGTACTAATATTTGATTCATCTGTCATCACCCCCTCCTTGTTCTGGTTTCTGGCCACAGCAAGCCTCCAGACCCACCTTCTTCGCCCGGAAGTTTGAGGCCAGCGTCAGTCAGGAGGTCATCAGCCAGCTGGACACCTACCTGTTCGGAGCGTACGCCTCGGGCACCCCGGGCCTGCAGGCCTACTGGGAAAACATCTATGAGGAGGAGACGGACGGACCCGCCAGCCTGTCGGACTCGGCGCTCAGCCACTACCACGCCTTTGCTCGCATGGGGCTGTCCCGCGCCGCCAGCTCGCTGCAGGGACATCCCAGTGACAACAGCTGCAGGTACGAGGCCCTGACGCTCGAAGAAGAGCGAGACGTGGTGTGGCTGTTTGTCCAAGAGGGCATCAAGGCAGTTCACGCAGGAAGTGTTGTGCGGCAAGAAAACCACACATAATGTCGGTTTTTTTTTTTAAACGGTTACTGGAGGAGTTTCACACATAGACAGTTCAGTAAAAATCCAGCCAGGATATTGTCCACAGGTGTGCTGTCCCCACACGTCACACAGCAGGAAGTGGTCCGTTATACAGTCCCTGCTGTGGTTTGGGGGGGGGGGGGGGGCTCCCCGGC
>VUQH01017176.1:2669-15045 GCA_015106775.1 Etroplus canarensis | reverse complement strand
GTGTTATGAATCCGCATATTTGATTTGGCACAGTTTTTACGCCGGATGCCCTTCCTGACGCATACCTCACCATTTACCCGGGCTTGGGACCGGCACTAAGACTACACTGGCTTGTGGGCCCCGTGGCTGGTTTCTCACCTCCACCCTCCTAACTTTCCTTCTCTCTCTCTGCCTCCTAACACGCTTTCCCCCTCTCCCCCTCCTTGGTCTTCGGCCAACAGTAGCATAGTTTCCACCGGCACCCTGTTGGCTAACGGCACCGGAGGTGGTCGTTGTTAACCCGGGCCGCGACCGATCCGGTATGGAAGTCGTGTTATGAATCCGCATATTTGATTTGGCACAGTTTTTACGCCGGATGCCCTTCCTGACGCAACCCTCACCATTTACCCGGGCTTGGGACCGGCACTAGGACTACACTGGCTTGTGGGCCCCTGTGGCTGGTTTGCCTCATTATTCACAATGAGTGCTGTAATTATTGAAAAACCTGTTGATATACTGATGAGATTTCAGTAATGACTTACTCACTGTGAACAGCTAATTTAAACAGATTTCAGTTCCTGTGGATATGAACCATTTTATGTCTCAAACATGCACAAGAGCATGTTAAGCAATAGACTCATCAAACCTCAATGCATCACTGAACGTCACAGAAAATCATTCCTACCTGTGGCTATCAAACATTACAGCTTCTCCCCTTGACACCTGGATTATTTCTTGTTGCCAAATTGTGTATATACTGTAAATAGTATTTTTTAACTCTGGACCACCTATGCTACATATTAGATTTTCTTGCATATAGGTTTTATTGGGTTTTTTAAATCTTTTTTTTATCATCATTTTCTATCTTTAATATTTATATTCATGCATATAGTTTCCCTGAAGTGTAGTGGTTTATGACAAAAACACCAGTAACCCCTGTTTCTGTCAATTGATGTTCAGATTGACAATAACCTGGACCATCTACAGGAAGGGCCAGAGCCCTCTCTATTTTTTGAGACGACTCGGGTCCTTCAATATCTGCCGGACGATACTCAGGATGTTTTATGAATCTGTGGTTGCCAGTGCCATCCTCTATGCTGTTGTGAATTGTGGCAGCAGACTAAGAGTGGTGGACAACAACAGACCCAACAAACTGATTCACAAGGTCAGTAACGTCATGGGTGTGGAGCTGGACAGCGGTGCCAGAGAGGAAGATGCTGTCTAAGTTGAGGACCCTCTCCACAATGTGCTGGACAGGCACAGGAGCTTGTTCAGCAGCAGACTCATTCCACCAAGATGCACCATGGAATGCCAGAGGAAATCATTGCTACCTGTGGCCAGCAAACTCTATAACTCCTCACTGTGACCCCTTGACATTTTCACATTGTAAATATTCCTATTTTACATATTGTACAGTGTTTCGCTTTAGAATTATTTATGCTACATATGGCAATTCTTACAGACAATTTAAAAAAATGTATTTTATCATATTTCTTACCTCTCAAGTTTATATCTATTGCTATTCAAATGTCTAATTATTTATATATGACTGAGAATGTGTAAGAAAATAAAATTTCTCCCAAAGGATTAATAAAGTATTTTGATTCTGATACACATTCACCTTACAAATGAAAGGTCCCTGGTTCGATTTCAGGTGAGGAAGGCAAGTTCCTCTCACCGTGGAGGGTTGAGTCAGGAAGGGCATCTGGTGTTAAACCTCTGTTAAATTAGCAATGCAGATTAATCCGCTGTGGTGACACCTTGGGGAGAATACAAGGGAGCCACTGAAGGTACATATTTCATGGAGTGTCTGTATTGTAAGCAATTTCCCCCTTGGGATTAATAAAGTACTCTGATTCTGATTAGTGAGAAAAATTGGACTGAATCACTTTCTGTCACTCTTCAGATGTTATTCTATTCAACTATGCATTATTTCTGCTAACTCTATAGATTAAATGGGCGATGCTTTGCTGCCTGACTGAGCTTATATGTGTGAAGAGAGTTTGAGTAGCCAGATTTCCAGCTCTTTATTTACACATCCTGAGAGGCTGCAAGCTGAGAAGTATCTGGTGTCACTGTATGTTAGTGTGAGCCATACAAATTATAAACTACAAATTATGACTGCTGCAATTCAAACAAACTATGACCTTCACTGGATACATGTATGAATAGAAAATCAACAAGACTAAACAATAAAACTAAAAAGTGGCTACAATTACCCAGCAACAAAACCACAATACTTGTTCTTTATCTGCATTTCCTGAAATTCTCATTGTGGCACAGCTGATAAGGCTAAAATAATCACATTGTAAACAGAATAAACAGAAAAGGCTTGATGATTATTTTCAATAAAAAACTCGAGGGTTAAAATAACAGTGATTTTCTAGCTAGATAAGAAAAGATGCCAACTGCTGCAAACAATAAAAGCCAATGCTGGAATAAATGCAGAGTCTTTCTGCCACTGATTAAAATGAATAAATGAATGCGCAACAAGTCACTTAGATTGATTAGATTTCTGGTCAGCAAAAGCATGCTGACGTTGACCAGCATCCAGCAGAGATCTTTTTCTGAATGAGCTCATTCGTCATGTTGAAATTGAGACATGTGCTGACAGAGAAGCAGAGCTTATGTTTCTTTAAAAACAAGTTGCTCAAAGCTTAGTCAGAAAATTTCGTAATGATTGGAAGATCCAGTCAGTTTAAGCCTCCACCTATTTTTCTATTTGCTCTACAAAAGCATGAATCAAAAAATTTGAACTTGACCCTTCTTCAAGGCACCTCTATAGGATTATCTACAGTACAATGTCAGTATAAATTATGTGCAAGAAATGTCTCAGGTAAATCACCTCACGACCTTTTGAATGGATGACTCAAATAACAAGCATTTTACTTTGAATTTTGTATGGCATTGCTGATGGTAAGGAAGACCTTTATGGCTGCTATGAGACATTTTCTCTACAAGTGTTCACAAGAACCAACAGCTTAATAACCATCCTGTACCGTTTCCCAGAAAAAGCTAAAGATAACTCTTTTTAAGGGCCAGATGCATACTTTTGTGTGCTTGGTTGTTTTCTTTTCTGTCTAATAAATGCCTGAGGCTGTAAGAGAGAGAGATGGAAAGCTTTTCAAACTTCTGTCTGGTCTTTCAGGGTTGTCCATTCTTATCACTTCAATTTAAAATCCAAGAAGGAACAAAAGTAATTTAGTGATAGGGCTATAAATAGGGCTTGTTCAGTACTCCTGGAGTATGGTTGCCATGTTTTACCTGACATCAGTGTAACTAGTTCTAAGTAAGGAAGAACCAAAACATATTAAAAGGATAGCTAATCTGAAAATGAAAATGTAACTGTTTTTTCTCTGTTTTCTAACAAACTACACCACCAATCATAAATCAGTCACTAGTGAAAGTGTGCTGGTATGCACACATTAATGGTTTCCTTCCTCAGATAAGATGAAAAGTCAGCAAGCTGCACCCATTTTTTGGTTGGCAGGAAAAATTAACTGCTCACAAGGATTGTGCATTTTTTAATGACCAAGTCATAATTTCAGGGAAGAGACACTGGTGCTGCTGATTTTTTTTTTTAATGCTTTTTAGGTTTTGGCTCTTTGAGCACAACTGCCATCAAGCTCCATTATACTGAAGACAAGGCTGAAAAATGCATTTATTTGTCTTGAGGTGAACTGTCCCTTTATATGGGAAAGATGAAAGACACACACAAAGGTTTTAAGATTGAATTAACTTTGAAAATGTCAACAAAGGTTTTAAGATTGAATTAACTTTGAAAAACATTGTTTTAATTTGAACAAAAATCCCTTTCAGAATCAGTTATTACTTTTGTTGAGTGTCAGGTGTGAACCTGGCATTCCTCCTTTTATGGTCTACTCAGGTAGTGTGTGAAACCTGAGCAGGAGTTAGTGCTAGTTAGAAAAATGCTCTGTACACTGTATACACTTCACTGCAAAAGACAGTATTTTGAATAAATTAAGGACAACTAAAATCTTTGGATTTAAGCCGATTTTAAATTGCTGAAGTGAAATAAAAGTCTGCATAAGCTCTTTTTTTAACTAACATCATTTTACAGAATAGAGTGTGCAGTCCAATCAGTTTGAGAATGTGATATATTTTATCACATAACAGACTAAAATCAAGCGCAAGCTGAAAAAAAAAACCAAACAAAAAAACACCAGCTGAAACATTCTAGAACTTAATTTTAAGCATCAGTCAAAAGAAAAGCCTAACAGTCCAGAAAGAAAAAGAAAAACATGATAAACAATGCAGTGCATCCCCTTTATCCAAGTTTCTCCTGGAGGATTTACTGATCCCTCCTGCAACATCCATGCACAGGAAGGAGGAAACACTGTGATCATTAGTATTGACAATTAACTACATTTTGATATTTTTTCTTTGCTTATGCAGTTAACATTTCTACTTTAGTTTTGTGGCCGGCGCAGCGGCGGGGTAGTTGGTACCACTGCCTCTCAGCAAGAAGGTCCTGGTATTAGGTTAATAGGCAAATTAGAAACTGGTTGTAAATGCCTGTCTCTTTGTGTTAGGTGTGCAGTATACTGGTGATTTGTCCAGGTTGCCCCGCTTCTCATCCGATGACAACTGGGATAGGCTTCAGCCCCAAAATGACCTTGAATTAAAAGAAAATTGATGTATGGAAAATTAGCTACAAGTCAAAAAAGACCAAAGCTACAACATATTGAAATTGAAAGTTACCTGGTTATCTAGATCAAAATATTCACAATCTAAAGGTTCTTCCAGTCTGTACTATATCTGAAGCAAACTCACACACACCATTATTGCTTCACTTAAGTACACATGAGGCTAAGTGTGTGTGGTGGTTAGTATTACTCAAGGCAGTCGGATGTCTGGTGTTAAATCCAGAGAGAAGTGAAACAGTCAAGTACTCGTTCACTGTCCATGTTTTTTCAGCCACAAAAGGAAATGATGCATCCCAATTCTTCTACATGCTGAAGACTGCACCACCAAGTCACATCAATAGAGGAGAAATTTATTTTATATTGACTTATTTTAAATCTCTGATGGCTCCTGTCTTCATTTGTGATTTGTTTGCATGACTGCAATCTTGTGTTTTTCCATTTTCAACCTGAGGAATAACAATACAGATAACTACAGCAAGATGCAGCTTAATTTGTGACTTAAGCAGACACCCACAGCTACAAAAAACATTACGCCCTGAACTTAGGTGAGGGATCCGCCTTGCTTTATTGTACTCTCACTTATTTATGAGGAAATTTACAGAAAATGTCACCAATATTTTTCCATTATATCTGTCTGGACATGCAGAGAAACATTTCTGTTTTCTCTCTGTGGGATGAATTCAAGAAAGCAGCCTTTCAGTGTTTCATCAGACTTACCCAACAAGAAAACATAACCAGAATCTCAGTGATGCAGTAGTTCATTCAGTCCAAGACCCATCACAATTCCCAGGTTATTGTAATTTGTGAAGCACAGAAACAAAGTGATGAATTTTGTTCACTGGTTGGCTGTATTGCACACACTAATGAGAATAAAAATCCATTGAGATGTCAAGGAAGAGAAGTCATATCTAGGACAGTGGCTCTAGTACTTGATTGGACCTAATTGAACTTAGGACATTATCCCATAAATAACCCTAATGATGGCATTTATGTACTGATGGCAGAGGGGCACACGCAAACATTCAATTTATGAACATTAAAATCTGGCCCAATACTTTCAGGAATAGCATTTCTTATGAAAATTGTACGCCCTTGAGCACAGTTTGGGCAAAAAACAATTCTTGTAAATCGTAGATGGATAGATGGACATTCCACCACAGCATAAGCTCATCAGTCCTTTGGCTGTTTGAGCTAAAAAAGGCAATAAATTCAGAAATAAAAAAGCCACACGAGAAGAACTTCCTTTTATAGGAAAATTTTAATAGTTATTCAATGTTCTACATTTTACAGTAAATATACAATTACAAACTTGGCTTAGTTATAGTACTAAGATCACTAACTGATCTTTTAAAAAAAAAACCCTCAACAACAACAAAAAATAAACATTAAAAAAAAGAAAAAAAAGAAAAAAAAAAAATTTAAAACAGATTTACACTTCATATCACAAGCCTGACACCGGTCCTTCACTCTGGACCAAATAGCTAACATACAATTCACTTCTCTCAACGCTGAACAGACGTTGGGCTTCAGTTTCAAACACAACCTTACGGTAACAGATATACCATAGCATGTGCAAACTGGGTACCAAACTAAAACTTCCAAAGATGGGGTTGTTCCTAATACTTGATCCCAGAAGGATACAAGTACTTTTTCTTTTTTTCTTTTTTTTTTGGAAGACAAGGAATTTCCACTTTTTGCATCACATTTAGTGTCAAATTAAACTAAGAGATATCTCTGACAAGTTGAAATTAAAAAGCTGCAGCAGAACATCAAAGACATTTAAGAGCCTACTATTCATTGTGATAGTAGTGTTTTGATTTATACTCATGAAAAACTAAGACTTAGCAACTGCAAGGCAAAAAAAGGAGGAGAGGAGGGGAGGGGAAATGCAAGCAAGGACAGGTGTTCTTAAAATGGTTCTGGTCACATTTTCACTGTCAAAGTGAAAAGGCTCAAGATTTAAACACAAAAGAAAAGTCCTCATGAAAGTTTTCACCCTTCAAGGTCTGGAAATCTTACAGAGGGCAGGATGATGGATGAAGGGGTAAAGTAGAAGGATAGTATATTAAAAAACAAAACAAAACAGAGTCCTGATTAAGACAAGTTTGCACACAACCACCCCCTCCCCAAACACATCAAAGCGTGCAACTGCCCATTTTCACTTAAGTGCAAATTGAAATAAATGAGACGAGGAATGGAGTGAAATAAGGAAGCAGTTTCACCACTCTGAAAAGCAAACCTTCAATGGTATTAGACACTCAGCAGATCTGCCTCTTGACTGAGTCTCTCCACAGTCCAGAAAAGGAGAACTAAAAACTTATAAGAACTAATGAGTCGATATTTTCAGTGTTGTTTTTTAAACTCCTGAAAATAACCCCCCCAAAATAAACCTACAATAATTTGGACCAGTGTTCAAATGTGACATCCAATTGTGAATTTTACACGTAAATGATACTGAATAAGTACGGCTCAAAGCCTTGAACCATAGAGACGCCACTTTTAGACTTTGTCACTGGCGACATCTAGTGTTTTAAAAACAGCCTCATAAAACAACAGATTACTGTAACACCACTGATGTTGTTGAACATGCCTGTGGTTCAGACAAGGTGGTGAGGGTTGCAAACTTTAGACAGGGAGCATAAAAGGCATGAGAACTGAGAGCAAATTAGTGCCAAGAATGGAGAAGGGAGGAAACAATATGATCTGACATCATTTTGCATCCCTGAATGTGATAAAAGTAAATTTTAATGGAATGCAGAATGGCAAAGTGAAAACAGGGTAAACACAGGGGAGAGAGTAAGATAAAAGTCAGACAGGCAATATGCATTAACAGCGTGAGAAACAGGACAGCAATAGGAAAACACAGATTCACATGAAGCTAGACATAACAAGGACTCAAAATTCACCAGTTACTTAGGAGAAGAAACTAATATTTACTTAACAGTTGGTGAAATATGGCACAGAACAAAGGGCACGGAGGCTGAGGGTTTTCAAGACATCATTCAATACATCTTTGCACGCACAGAACTGAAATGGACAGGAAAAAATGGCTTACAAAAGGCATCACTGGCTGGCTCTCTGTCAACCAAAATATGTTGTCCATTCCAGTTCTGTCACTGATTCTCTATTTCCCTCAACGTCTGTAAATTCAGGCAACAATCATAAAAACATGGGAATCTGGTGACAAAGAATTCCACAGCTTTATTTACAGACCTTGTGTTAACTTCTCCCCCCCTTACAGTGACAGATATGTAGTATGTAGACAGATGCAGAAGAGGTAAAACAAAGAGGAAATTATTAAAAGCACAAACAGTAGCTGCCACACTGATGCAACCATGCTTAGCTAGAAATACATTACTGTACCACTTGCTGTATAAATATACTGCATGTTTTTTTTTTTTAAACTTAGAAATCCAATGCTATAGTGAAATACACCTGAATATTATGCATATCCATTATGCTCAATTGACCATAGGGAAAGAAGAAAGAAAACAAAATTTTAACTGAGAAATACTGACAAAAGTAGTGGTTGGTTAAATAAATCCTAATGTAGAGTAACATTACTGCTGTCGCAAGAAAATGTTGAACTTTTTCAGTTTCACTGGCTAAAATCAAAATATACAAGATCCTTACATGGTGTTAACATCTCCTCACTCTCATGCTAATGACGCCCACTTGATATTGGCTAAAATACAGTCTTTTTTTAAAAAAAGGGGCCCAAACATAGGCGCTTTTTCTTCCAACAGCAATATTATGCATTGTTTTCTTTAGAATTAACATACTAGTGTACAAGAATACCTCAAACACTCAACCATATTGTTTTATTTTCATTATGATATAAACTGCTTCGTCCTCCTTCTTGTACTACAAAGTCTAGGTACCTGTTACTTAGCATTAAATTATAGTAGTATAGTCAAGTTTCCTTTTTTTGTCTAATGTTGTGCAATATTTCCTCACAATGTTATTCAATACCCCAAAATTTGATATGTTCTACTCTTCTTAGCAGTAACTGTAATAATTATTGAGTGGAGGCTGCATACGGAGCCTTGAATCCATATTTAGAGATTACAACAATAAGCTTTTTTCATAAAAAAAAAAAATCAATTCAAAATGCTCATAAAATAATTACCGTATGTTAAAAGTTGGAGGCATTCCCTCTTATTTTATTGCAATATCAAACCACTTCATCCACATACCCGTGCAGTAAATGCTTTTTGTTAGACCAATCTATACTCAACAGAACATGAAGTTCTCTTATGAGTTATTTCTTTTTTTTGTAAATCCTGAAAAATGCCACAGGCCTTACCTAGATAGTAAATCCTACCACTACCCCACACTGACGAGGACCAATACACAAAGGCTCAGAATGAGTTTGCCTAAAATTCCCCTATTGTGTGTTTGTTTTTAGTCTGTTATATGGAGTTTTGTGGCTAAAAAATATTCACAAAGCTACAAAGTCCAAAGATCACAGCAAATGGAGTTATGCTCTCTCGAAGAACAGTGCCGCTGAAATGCTTTGGTTGCAGCCCAGGCTTTTCTTTTGTTACATATATATGTGTCACTATGCAACACACTGACAGAACGCCTGCCTAAACAAGCCATCTCACAGTCTGCTGTTATTTTCTTCCTTGAGCCGCTTCCGCAAAATATTCTTTTGTTGACTGCAACAAAATACGCGTCTCTTCTGACGAATTGAAGACCTGAGGGATGTACTGTGAAGCTAGATTAATGGGTTAGTGAGCTACGTTCAGATTAAGGGGGGCGGTGGTGTAATGGTTAAGGTCGAATCCCGGTCAGACCCCCACCATGCCAAGACCCTTGGGCAAAGTCCCAACTGCAAGTGTGCCTCTATCCACCTAGCAGTAGAAATGGGTACCAGTAAATACTGGGAAGGCAACCTGCGATGGACTAGCGTTCCATCCGGGAGGAGTTTAACTCCTAAGTCACTTCACGCTACAGAAACCGGGATAAGCTCTGGCCTGATGAGCCAGTAGGCTCTGGTGTCACGAAGGTAGCTCTCTTTTAGTCTGGCTAAATCATACATGGTAACTAACACATACACTGGTATGTTTTGCTTAAAGTTCAGCTGGAAGTGCAACCTTTTCACTAATTGTTTTATTTACAGTAAGCTTTAAGTGTGACACAGACTCTCCTCAGTAGGAATAAGTTTTATATATGTGACTTCTTAAGCAATACCTTATTAACACCACTGCTGCAAGAACACAGATTAGAAAACTGATCAGTTATTTGTGAGCTATTTATCACTGATAATATTCAATCAATAAAATAATTACACTTTGACCAGGCAACAAACTTAAGTGATTTCCACATTTCCTATTAGGTTGTAAGAGAGAGTCAGAACTGAACACACAGAAAAACCTGCAATGTCTAATGTCTCAAGATTAAAGATTTTTGCAGCATTTCTCTCATCACTGATATATGGTGTATTTTTAATGTCTTCAGCCACATAAAAAATGCATGTTATAATCTTTACAGATCTATCACCTGGACATTTGATATTGTCTCTGATTGAAATAGGTAGCACTCAAGCCATCAATTTTGATCTATTTTGTGCTAAAGAAGAATCAAACAACATGTCAAATGGCCCCTTTTATGTGAAAAAGCACAGAACTTCAATCAGAAAGCCTTAAATTGTCTTTGAATTGTCCTTGAATGAAACTTTTTAACCACTATTGTGATACACATCTCCGACAGGGATTTTAGGTTTTGTCAAGCCAGCTAAAGCAAAGAAAGCCAGGCTATGATGAAATTCTTTTGTCGTATAACTCTGCTGGATTCCTTTTGTTTTGATGGCAGTATCTCCAAAACAACAGAAAAATCCCTCTAGGTTTAGTGTTAGCATGGTGCACAGCTGTTGTTGAAGTGCTTCTCTCCTAGTCTCTGTGCTCATCCATATTTACAAACAAATCACCAATAAAGTTGATGTAATTTACATGTTTCTGTTGTCAGACAAAAGACAACAGAACAAATGTGAAACAGTGCCACAAATGCAGCAAATGTTAAGGCTAATATAAACCAGAGGTCCAGTTAGAAGCAAAAGAATTTGTTTCTTATCTGGCTGAAGCGCAAGCTTTTTGTTACAATTTTACAGTTCCTAAAAAGCTACAAACAGTTATGTATGTAACCAATGTGGCCTTCTGAATACTGACAGAGCAGACTGGGCTTTTAGGGAGGGGGACCTTAAAGAGACAGGAGTGAAAAGTGAGCGTTTCTCAAAGAGGATGAAGAAGGTGCTGAAGCAATGTGCAGTGTAAGAAAATAGTAAGGTTTGTGAACAGTAAAGCATGTTGTATCGTACTACAAGACCCTAAACCAAATTCATAAGCTTGAACAGGAGAATAATGGTGCATTTTAAGAAGCGTCACATGGGCATCCCCACGACTGAAAAATTCTGAGCAAAATCCTTACAATCTCTTACTATAAAATGGACCCCAGCACATAATTTATGAACAAACGACAATGTGCATAATTGGTTAGACTGAATTCTTTTTGACACATCCATTATTTAAAAAACAAACAAACAAACAAAAAAAAAGTTCAATAGCCTGGGCTTCTCATCTGTAGGCTGTTTGGTTATTAGTCCTCGTCTGGAAAAGGGAAGGAGGAGGAGATGATATAATCACAGCGAGAAAAATCAATGCACAATGTCTTTCTTGTGCACCTTCTTGCAGGTGAGAAATAAAAAAAATTCAATGTCTTGTACCTTGAAATGCCTGCACTGTGAATATGACATCTCTTCCTTCTTTGCCGTCTACTGTCCCAATTCCTCCCTGCTCTCCTCCAATCCCTTTAAACTCTGCTGGCTGTGTCTGCCATGCACACCCCAGAAATCTGGATAGTGTAAATGTTTGCTCATGTGTGTGTCTCCACCAGTTAGAAGCATAACTGGAGGTACTGTACAATAAGTGCCACTAAGTGATTGCGTGTTTCCCAACACACCACAGGAGCCCCTGTGTGTGCGTGTGTATGTGTAAGAAAGTGTGCATGACCACCCATGCTTGTTGTCACGGTTAGCATAAATACTTTTTTTTTTTTTCTTTTTACAGTTTCTAAATGTACTGACCTACTCTAACCACAGAAAAAAGCTGACATGACCCCAACAACCCAGAAACTCTCTCTATAGCTAGGATAAGATTTTGATAGTGTCACAACATACCATCCTGCATAGTATGTAGCATGGAGTAGGTGGTGTGTGTATTAAATACTATGCCAATGCAGACAAAATGTGACACGCAGCACAACAGGTGATGGCTGGCAAGTGCTCAGAGCACTCCCTTGGAGATGTAACAGGGATGACGGACTGACTACTGCTGGACACAGCTACGCACTGGAAGACGACTGAGATCAAACTGAAAAAGGATGAAGAAGAAGGAAGAACAAAGGTTGGGAAAAGAAAGACTACAGGATAATTCAGTTGAGTGTGGCAAAAAGAAAGAACATAAAAAAAAAAATCTGCACACTAAAATCCTAATTGTGTTAAAACCCTGTGCTGATATCTAGTCGTTAGAAAATTTGGCAGCATAAGTCAATACATTTTTGTGACCGACGGAGATGATGAATAAGTGCCCAATATTTTCCAGCCAACTGAGCTGCAGCAGGCAGGAACACACACACCAGCACAACACAGTAACAGGAGTGCCCGACACCTGTGATTGGTCAAGAGTCCTTCTGGAGTTCCAATGACAGACACAGCAAAAAAAAAAAAAAGA
>VUQH01017175.1:2892-25458 GCA_015106775.1 Etroplus canarensis | reverse complement strand
TGAAATTTCTTCACTCCTAGATGTTCCATGATCAACTGTAACTGGTATTATTGCAAAATGGAAGTATTTCGGAACCACAGCATCGCAGCCACAGATGCATGCCAGACATGATTGCACAAGTTTCATGTGAAAGAACTTGACTGGCCTGCACAGACCCTTGACCATCACCTCAAAACTTTGGGATAATCTAGAACAGAGATTGCAAGCCAGGCCCTCTCATCTCCACATAAATGCCTATAGATTTAAAAAGGGATGTCATGAAAGCTCCTGTAGGTGCAACATTTAGGTGACCCAATACTTTTTTCTATATCTAGTTAAACGAGCAAAGTGTTCAAGAGTGCACCAGTCTTTTTGGTTTGACGTGTGCAAGAGGTACAATATTACTGTGCACACCACAGCTACTTAGAGCATTTACGTTGACACTGGCAGTGTTTCCACAGTATAGTTATTTACACATTTGCCCAACAAACGAAAGGTCTCTGGTTTGCAACCAGGAGGAGACACAAGCTCAAGCTTAGGGAACACAATTGAGTATACTTCTTGTGCTGGTCCCAAGCTCTGCTAAATGGACAGTTGCAACAGAAAGGCCATCTGGTGTAAAATATGTGCCAACTCACACATGTGGATTCATCAACTCTGGTGACCCCTTGGGGAAAAAAGGGAGCAGTCAGAAGTACCTTATATCCAGGCCAGATTGAAATTTGTGAAGGACCGGATTTTGACACGTGATTTAAAACATCTGCAATGTTTGTGATCAAGGCTGATACAAACCTGATCCTCTGCAAACAGCAGTTGACAGTGAAGCGATGCAGCCAGCTTCCTGACAGCATCCAGACGCTCAGCTGGTGTGGAAGCACTGCGAGCTACAAGAGGCAGAAGCATAACAGGGAACCTAGTCAGAGAAGCAGAAAAAGCTGAAGCCCCAACAGTCTGTGTGTTGTGGGTGATATTATAGAATAATGTATATTATATTTGTCAACAGTTTCAGAACTATTTCATCTCATTTGCTCATTTTTTTTCACTCCTTTCTGTGGATCAAGGAACTGTAAAAATTATTTAAAAGCATTTAAACCATTACTATACCATTAGTGACCATGAAGCAGACTTTTCCAAGGAAATATCCAGGGTCCAAATATTTCAGGGATGCTTCTGCTGACTGGAAACTATGACAAAACAAAACAGACTAAGCTACTTCTTCATCATATTATGTTTTAGCAACCTTTTTTACTCAAACTGTGCAATATGTTGAACAGAGTATGACAGAGGTATCAGAGGCTGTTTTACATAATGATGAAACCAGGTTTAATACCAGAGTAAAAGTCTGCAGGTAAGTGTTAAAAGTCTGCTTCAACACAAAGATAAAAAAACAGGGGAAAAAGCATTTTGATTCCAGGACTGGATGACTGTTTAACTAGCAGTTAATGTCATGTGCTTGGTTTTCTGGTAATTAAATTACTGAGGAGAGGATATTGTATGCCAATTTGAGTGGTTAAAAAATAACTCTCTTGGGAAAGGACAACACACAAACAGATTCACTCAAGCAAACTAAAAGCTACAACACAGAGTGTGCATTTTACTTGTGTGTTCAGGTGGCCTGGACTTTAAAATATGGATATGTATAAATTCTAATGTTACCTGAGCTCTGAGGTTAGGTTGATGATAAACACCACCAGGTCTATCCTAGGACGGCTCTCGTCATTCTCCATGGGCAGAGGGAGACTTTTAGCCAGTCTCCTGTTATGTAAAAGAGAGATGATAATAAGGGGACTCTCACCCGTCTCTGTTATGCCTCCCCTTTGATAACAGTTTCTAGCCTGCAAGTATTTAAATCATCAAACAACTCAAACTTGGTGTGTGATTGTATAATTTATTAGTCTCAGAATAACTGTGAATGTGTTATTATCATTAAGTACAATGATGGAAAAAAATCAGAGTTCTCCGGTCACAATTACAAATTTTACACAAGAATTTGCACACAATCAGTAAACATTACAAAGTAATCATTACCAGCTAGAAACTGGTAGTGCCATTTTGCAATAAATGCACTATAAAAGTCAGTTTCCCAAGTACATGCCTGTGTGTTTATTACTGATTGTGGAAAATAATTTGCTAGTAAACAAACTGATATAGTTTTACTAATTACACATAAATGGAATAAATAATTTTACAGCAACTTGTTCCATTAGGAAAATGGCAGATTGTGTTTCTAGTTGTGTGCTTAGCCATTTCACCCTGACAGATAGCAGACTTTAGCAGTTTGCAGGATGATGTGAGCCTTACTCACACATTCACAGTGACACTGGTCTCCTTCACCAGAGCATCTGCTAAACTTTGCTGAAACTGCTCCTCATGCTCCACCAGCTGCAAGGAACAAAAACTACTGGTTAGAACAAAAAATGATGATCTCACCTTACGCTGTCACACACAACCAAAAAAGATTGTAAACCTGTAAGCAGAAACATGCCCCAGTCACATACTGTGTTTACACTGTGTTCTTGTTTATAAACCAAGTACCACCACCTCTAACCTGTTTGGACAGTACAGCTGCAGTTGCTAACACAGAGTCTTACAATTATACAATCATAAAATACAGGGTAATTAAAACTCTGAAAAATACTCATTTATCCAAATTCTATCTGACCTGGAGATGAGGTCGTCCATAAGACTGGGGCTATGGCGAGAGGCTATGGATAATAAATGATCTACCCTCTGCACCATTTACTGGATTGGCAATGGAAAATTTCCTTTAACATTTGCTTTTAGCTGCTGCACTGCTGAAAAAAAATGTTAGCTGCTGCCACAATAACAGATTTAATCATCAGCCTTCTGGAGTGGTCCCAAACCCCAAGTTGGAACAAAACCACTGAATTTTGGAAAACATGAATGGATTCTTTATATTTTGTTGGAGTTGTGGTAAAGAACCACTCCCCTCCCCACCTCTGGGACTGGAGCTCTGGTAATCTCACATACCCAGCCCCATCGGTCTGTGTATTTACACAAGTATGGATTTAATCATTTCATCCATCTATCCTCTTCCAAATCAGGTTCACAGAGGGGGCTGGAGCCTATCCCAGCTGTCATAGGGTGAGAGGTAGGGTACACCCGGGACAGGTCTATCACAGGGCCAACACAGAGATACAGACAACCATTCACACTCACATGCACTCCCACAGCCTGTTTAGAATCACCAGTTATCCTAATGAGAGTGTGCTTGGATTGTGAAGCTGAAGTAACTGGAGAGAAACCATGTAGGCACTGCAAGAACATGTCAACTCGACACAAAAAAGCCCCAGCTGAATGAATGATTCAAACCCTGGACCCTCTTGCTAACCATGGCACCACTGTGCTGTCCTTAGTTTTAACACAACTGTACTTTATTAAAGTGTTTCTATGTTCTACTAATTTCTACTTCAACTTCACAACACTATGGATGCAAATATAGCAGTTTATTCACCATACCATCTTTAATGCTTCAGTTACTTTTGCAGATTATGCTGTACTATTACAGATAAAGCTACCCAGCATAATATTTAATAAAATAAGTAGGATTATAAGACTATTCTTAAACTCTTGTGCAGTGCCATTTCTTATGTAATCCCAATCTGTATAACGACATAGGCCTGCACCAGCCTGAAAATCATACCCAATGTTCATTCCACTATATTTATATCTTACCAAATAAAATCCCAATTCCAAAAAGGTTGAGGTGCTGCGTAAAATATACATAAAACACATTTTAATGATTTGCAAATCTCATAAACCAATATTTTATTCACAGAAGAAAACATGTCAAATGTTTAAAGTGAGACAGATTACTATTTCATGAAAAATTCTAGCTCATCTTAAATTTGATGACACCAACATGTATCAAAAAAGTTGGGACAAGGGCAACAAAAGGTTGAAAAAGTAAATGGTACTAAAAAGAAACACCTGGAGGAAAATGATGCAACTAATTAATTGGCAACAGGCCAGTAATGTGACTAGATATAAAAAGAGCATCTTAGAGTCTCTCAGAAGTAAAGATAGGCAGAGGTTCAACAATCTGTGAGAAACTGTGTCTACAAATTGTTGAGGAGTTTAACATTGTTCCTTAATGTAAAATTGCAAAGACTCTGAGTATTCCATTATCTACATTACATAATAACAAAAGATTCTGAGAACCTGGAGACATCTCTGCAGCAAGGGACATAGCTGAAAACCAATAGTAGATGCTCGTGATCTTCAGGCCCTCAGACAGCACTGCACTGCAAAAAGGCATGATCCTGTCATGGAAATCACTGCATATGCTCAGGAAACCTTCCAGAAATCATTGTCTGTGAACAGAGTTCAACATGCCATCCACAAATATAGGTTAAAGCTCTACGATCTAAAAAGAAGCTATATGGAAAAATGATTGTGAAACACTACCATCCTCTCTGCACCAAAGCTCATTTAAAATGGACTGAGACAAAGTTTAAAAAAAAAAAAAAAAAACTGTCCTGTGGTCAGACAAATCAAAATTTGAAATTCTTTTTGGATTTCATGGATGATGCGTCCTCTTAACTTAAGTGGAGAGGAACCATCTGGCTTTTATCTTAGTTGAAAAGCCAGATTTCTGATGGTATGCGGGTGAATTAGTGCCTATGGTACTGGCAATTTGCACATCTGGAAAGGCACCATCAATGTATATGCAGGTTTTAGAGCAATTCCCATTCAGATATCTTTATCAGGGAAGGGCTTACATATTTCAGAAAGCCAATGCTAAACCAAACACTGCAGCAATTAAAACAGTGTGGCTTTATAGTAGAAAAGTCTGGATGCTGGAAACCTACTTTGTGGTAGACCCCGGACTGCTGTGTAACTGGAATCCTATATTGGACAAAAATAGGACAACCTTCCCCTCCTAAAGGTCCAACAGCTGGTCTCATCAGTTCCCAGATGCTTATGGATTGCTGTTAAAAGAATAGGACATGCTACACTGTGGTAAACATGGTCCTGTCCCAACTATTTTGAGATGTGTTCCTGCCATCAAATTCAATATGGGCTAGTATTTTTCATAAAGTAGTAAAATGTATCACTTTCAGCATTTGATATGTTTTCTATATTATTTTGCGAAAAAAATATTGGTTCATGAGATCTACAAATCATTTCTTTGTATTTCAACATATATTTTACACAATGTCCCAACCTTTTTGGAATTGCAGTTGTACTCTGATATCCTGTGGGCTCCCCTGTACCACAATATCGGAAAAAAAAATCCTGTAAACCCTCTGCTTGTAGCTGTGCATGAGTTATTATAGACTAGAGGCTTTATAATAGTATGGTAAGTATAGTAAGATAATGTTTGGTAGGTAAGTACAAATCAATCACAAATCACACAGACATATCTGTATTTAAAGCCTAGATACCGGAATCAGCCAGTTTATGGCCAGTTAATCTAGATGGAAAACGCGTCCACCCCGCTGTTAGCTCGTCCTGCGAGACGCTCCTGTCACGTCGATTCGCTGTTTAAAATAGCTCAAACTTTTTAAACTCACCAAGATGTTCGCTGTGTTCAGGCCGGGCAGTTTACTAAAAGGCTTCAACAACGACATCCTCCTGTAAAGACATTAAACGCTGGCAGCTTCGTCAATTTAGTAAACAAACATGACGCCCTTCTCCCGCGCTTCCCTTTCGAAAGTGCGTATGACATCATGACGTACACCCTCTATTGGCTGTTTTCTTCTGCCACCTGCAGGCCGCAGGGAGTTTTGCAGCTTTAAATACAGCTAAGAGCTCACCAAGAGTGAAGACAAAATGTTTCAGTCACTTTCTGCTACCCCCACTTCCTCCATGTTAGAGGATGGGACAGGGCTCAGGCTAAACATAAGAACATAAACATAAAAGTTCATTTCAGGTTTTCTTCTAATCTGTCTGTCACATGGACAAAGGTATTGAGCCACCTACAGGAGCTTTTTTGACGTCCCATTCTAAACCCATAGGCATTAATATGGAGTTGATCCACCTTTGCAGTTACAACATCTTCTACTCTTTTGGGAAGACTTTCTACAATATTTTTGGGTGTGTCTGTGGGATTTTTTTTTGCCCATTCATCCAGAACAGCATTTGTGAGGTCAGACACTGATGCTGGATGAGAGGGCGTGGCTGCAATCTCCCTTCTAGTTCATCCTAAAGGTGTTCAGTGGAGTTGAGGTGTGGGCCAGTCAAGTCCTTCCACACTAAACTCATCCAGCCATGCCTTTACAGAGCTTGCTTTGCCCACTTGAGCACAGTCATGCTGAAACACTGAAGGGCCTTCCCCAAACTGTTCCCACAAAGCATGAAGCATAGAATTTGTCCAGTATGTCTTGGTAAGCCGAAGCATTAAGATCACAGCATCACTGAAACTAAGGACCCCAGGCCAACCCTAGAAAAAACCACCCCATAGCATTATCCCTCCTCCACCAAACTTTAGAGTTGGCAGAGTGCAGTCAGGTAGGTAATGTTCTCCTGACATTCACCAAACCCAGACTCATCCATCATACTGCCAGATAGAGAAGTGAGATTCATCACTTCAAAGGAAATTATCACTGCTTCAGAGTCCAGTGGTGGTGGGGTTTACACCACTCTATCCAGCACTTGGCATTGTGATGAGGTAAGCCTTGTGTGCAGCTGCTCAGCCATGGAAACAGAAGCCATGAAGCTCCCAGGACACAGTTTTTGTACTGATGTTAATGCCAGAGGAAATTTGGAACTCTGCAGTTACTAACTCAGCAGAGCGTTGGCAAGTTTTACACACTATGCGTCTCAGGATCGGCAACCCTGCTCTATAACTTTATGTGGTATGAAACCTCTTGGCTGAGTTGCTGTGGTTCCTGAATGCTTCCACTTTGCTATAATACTACTTACAGTTGATAGGAGTGAAAAATTTGAACAGACTTCTTGCAGCAGTGGCATTCTATTACAGTACCATGGTAGAATTCGGTGAGCTCTTTAGAATGACCCATTCTTTGACAAATGTTAGTAAAGGGAGGCCTCATGGCTAGGTACTTGATTTTATTCACTTGTGGCAATAAGACTGAATGAAACACCTAAATTAAGCAATTAAGAGGTGTGGTCCAATACTTTTGTCTATATACCGTACAGGACTTGTGTTATACCAGTTCTCCATTAAATTGGTCTGGTCTCTTGGTCAGATTTACTCACACAGATTTCCTGGAGAACTTTTAAGCTGGTAGTGAGTAAACTGATTTCTGATAGCTTTAATTCCTGCATAGATACAGAAAAGGGATGCGTCATCACTGACAGCTGCAGTCAAAGAGGATCTTTGTATATCTTACACAACTTGTGATGTGCCATTTTAAATAAGGCTGTGAGGTTAATGTTGTTTTTACCTTATTTTAACAAGCCTTCAGTCATAGTGCAACCAGCGGTGGAGATAGTCAAATTGGAGCTGCCAGGTTACGTAAACTTAATGAGGAAGTGCTTCAGGTCAAGTTGAGCAGGCGTGAGACCAGGAGCTTGGTACAGTAACTCCACCACAAATCACTACAGCACAGACTCTGGTACAGCAACGCAACATGGCAGCTCCTGTTACATTTTGGCTTTGATTTTGTACAGTGGGTTGAAGTGGAGCCAGATCATCTTCTTTCAGCTGCTCACTTTAGGAATTCCCACGGTGGATCATCTGCCTCCATCTCAACCTGCCCTTACAACCTCTTCTGACACACCAACCTTCTACATGCCCTCCTTCACTACATCCAAAAAACCTTCTCTGTGGCCTTTCTCTTTTCATCCTGCCTAGCAACTCCATCTTCAAGATTTTTTGCCCAGAATATTCACCATCCCTCCTCTCCATATATCCAAACCATCTCAACCCTGCCTCTCTGACATTGTCTCCAAACCACTCAGCCTGAGCTGTCCCTCTAATCCTGTCCGTTGTGGTCACTTCCAGTGACCTGCCAGTTGATACATCTTTATAGTCTACTGCAGGGGTCCCCAACCCCCGGTCCGCGGACCGGTACCATTTGGAACCGGGCCGCAAAGAAAAAATGTCGTGGTTAAAATGTTATTTTTCTTTCTTCTTCCGGATCTTATTTTGAAAAACAACTGTTTCCGCCCTCGCCTCACTAACCGCACTTGACTCTGGAACGTCTTTTCACGCGTCAGCGACACAAGTTAACCCTTGAAAATAAAATTCACTGAAGAGCTTTTTCGGGAAGGAACGAGCAAACAATGGGACAGCAGAAGGGTCACGGACCGCCAGCAAAAAGAAACAAAGCTGCATTTTAAAGACAATACAAAGATTCTTACCTAAGTTACAGGTTCATTACAACAGGCAATACACATGCTCCTCACTCGCTGTGATCGACTGGCTAATGAAGCAATGAAACCTACAAAACTGCTTCATCACATTGAGATAAAACACCCGTATACACGTACCTTCTCTATATAAAGTGTAGTTGTTGCATTCGGATTACAGACTATTAACTGACAGATTTTTGTTATTGGACCCCCTCCCCCACCCAGTCCGCGGAAAAATGTTCATACATGCAACCGGTCCGTGGTACAAAAAAGGTTGGGGACCACTAAGCTACGGTGTAGACTGAACTTTTTGAGAAAACAAAAATGCAGGAATCAGAAATATTAGGTTAAAAAAGTGAAATTGAAAATAGGGACTCACACTTGTGGCCAAGTGATGAGGCAGGTAGGTGCACAAAGCATCCTGAGGTATGACCAAATGTCCCTGTATTAACTATTACAAACATATAGTACCTATATTCATGCTTAAAAAAACCCCATACATTTTAAAGATCATTAATACATTTTTGAGCAACATCTTCACAATAGAAATAGCATTTTCAGTGGTTTCTTTATACATGTGTAGATACACTTTAGACACGTTTATAATCTAAATACAACAGCACAGCACTGCCACAACATATTTACTTTAACTATTTATATACAATAAGCACAGAATATTAGAAACGTGTCTGAATATAATACAGTTCAGCAAAACACTGATGCTAAACATCATCAATAACATTAATCTGGTGTCAAAAAAGACACCGCGGCATCATAAAAACAGACTTCACTTGAACTGCATTAGATTATACACATTTACCAAGCAATTGAGCAATTGAGTATGAATCTGTTTACAGTGGCTATAAAAACTCTGTTAAAATGCTGGGGTTTTGAGGTATAAAAAATGAGACCAAGGTAATCATTTCAGAACTTCTTCAACCACTAATGTGACCTGTTTGATTCAAAAGCAAGCAAAATACAAAACTAAAATAATGTGGTTGCATAAATGTGCACACCCTCTTATTATTGGGTCTGTTCAGAATTATTCAGTCACATTCAGTTCTGTGTTAAACAGTAGTTAGTACACACATCCTATCAGTGACTCTTTAGGAAAAAATTAAACGTCAGTTCTAGTAGGATTTCACTGACATTTATCTAGTTGCATCTTGCAGTAAAAGCCATGTATCGCAGAGAGCTTACAAAATATCAAAGAGCTCTAACTGTTGAAAGGTATCAGTCAGTAGAAGGGTACAAAAGAAGTTCCAAGGCATTAAATACACCACAGAAGGCAGACAGAAAACCTTCAGCTGCTCCCTTGTATTCTCCCCAAGGGGTCACCACAGTGGATTAATCCACATTGATAATTTGGCAGAGGATTTATGCCAGATGCTCTTCCTGACACAACCCTCCATGTTGAGAGGGATTTGTGCCCCCAACTAGAATCAAACCAGGGGCCTTCCACTTGTGAGGCAAGTGCATAAACCACTACACTATGGGGGACACACAGAGTGTACTTTCAGCTGCTCCCTTGTATACTCCCCAAGGGGTTGCTACAATGGATTAATCCACATTGGTGATTTGGTAGAGGTTTTATACACAACCCTCCAAACAAGTGGAGAAAATATGACACAACAGCAGCATTACTAAGAACTGAGTGTCCCTCCAAAACTGACAAAAAGATAAGAAGAAAACTGGTCAGGGAGGCTGCCATGAAGTCTACAGCAACTGTAAGAGTTGCAGGAATTTCTGGCAAGAACTGGTCGTATACTATGTGTGATAACACACTGTTCTCTTCCTATGGCTGGGCTATGGGGTTGGTGGGCAACACAGAAACCATTTCTTACAGAGAAAAACATTCGAGCCTGCCAAATTTTGCAACAACATACATCCAGCCACCCAAAAGCATGTGAGAAATATGGTCTGATGAGACCATGGCTCAACTTTTTAGCCATAACTCCAATAGGTATTATTTGGTGCAAAAGCAACACTGCACATCACTGAAAGAACGCCTTACCCATGGTGGAACATGGTGGTGGCAGAACCATCAGCTGGAACTAGGAAGGAATAATGAAAAGTTCCAAATAGTCAGTTTTAGCACAAAATACTAAGACATCTGCTGTAAAGTTCAACTTTTACCTTTCAGTATAACAGTGACCCAAACACATGCATCACAAGCCTCTCTCACCATGGAGGGTTGCGTAAGGAAGGGAATCTGGCATAAAACTTCTGCCAAATTACCAATGCAGAATAACCTGCTGGTGCAAATACAAGTGACCAGCCGAAGGTAAAAAATCCAGTTGTAGAATGAAATTAGCCCCGATCAAGTGCTTTTCACAGGGTATGGCATGGTGTGCAAAATAGTGTTAACTTTCCATCTTCAAGGTTCCTGCACTATGTACAAATCTCCTACCTTACCACCATCAGGCTGCCTCCACCATTCTTGACTGATGGGATTAAGCACAGTTCTTGCATCTTTTATTTTGTTCTTTCTCTGAAAAATGTTCTTCTGTTTGAGTAAAAGATCTCACTTGGACTTGTCCAAAACACCTTCTTCCAGTGTCCAATGTCTGTGCTCTTTTGCCCAGCTCAGTCTTAACTGGCCAGTCCATGATATGGCTTTTTCTTGGCAATTCTGCTATGAAGTCCAGCATCCTGAAGTCGCCTCTTCACTGTTGATGCTGACATTGGTCTGTGACGGGTAGTATTTAGTGCAGCTGCCAGTCAACGACCTGTAATCTGTCTTAAACTACACACTCAGAAATGTGTCTTCTTGCAAAGTAGTACATCGGGGTCTCCCACTCCTTTTTCTGTCCTTATTAGAGCGATTTTGTGCTGCCCTCTGAAGAGAGCGCAACAATAGACTAAGTCTCTAAAGAAAGTTCTATCTGGCCATTTTAAGCCTGTGAACAAACAACTGCTGATGCTTAAGCTACCGTACTAAAGAATGCCATGCACGTTTTTTGCTTCCTTATTAGTACAGTGGTTTTCAGCTGTCTAACAACTGCAAAATGGCTTCCTAATGATCAGTTAGCCTTATAAAAAGATTAACTTGGATTAGCAGCCATACTTGGGAGATTGATGCAGAGGAATGACAGTTGCTGATAAAGGCCTCATTGCAAAAATGTAGATACTTCTTCAAAAAAAATCTGATTAACTTTATGAAATTGATTTTAAAAACATGTGGAATGGGTAACATTCGTGAATTGCATGGAAATTTGTTTTCTTTGGAAAACAATGAAATATGCAAGTGATCCAAAACTTTTGAGGGGTATTGTATATCCAAGAGCTGTGTGTAAATGAAACTGCAAGGAAAAAAGGAGTGATCCTCTAACAACAAAACCTCTGCTGCCAAAGAGGGCTTAATCTGAGTAACTCCTAAAAAGTTGGAGATGAGTTAGAGAGAAATCTAGATAACACTTTGTATTTGAATGGAAGCAAAAAATTATTTATTCATTTAATGGTGGCACAGCAAAGTAGATCCCCCCCCCAAACATCCAATTGTATCACAGCAAATTGTCAAGGTATGTAAATATTCACATCATCTGTATACTTCCAGATCAAGAGAATATTGGGATGTTTTCTTTCAGGTGTGGGTGGGTGAGTTTAGATTTTAAGTACATGCTCATCATGGCATCTTAAGTGCAGTGTGTCAAATCTGCAAAATTATATTATTGTGGCTTGAAGACAGCAAATAAAGCATAAACATGAGATGTGCCCCCAGTTATTCACAGCTCATTTCAAAAGCATTACTGTGAGGGCTATGCCACATTAATGAGTCCAACCCGTGCTAATGAAAGATTCCTAAAGGAACATGAGAAACAGTATTAACATTAAACTAAAGATAAAAAAATAACAGCACTTTGAGTAAAATAAAAACAGACTTAAAGTAGGGCTGCTCTTCCCTCATCAAAGTGAAAGTAACTTTACACAGGACTATTGACATGGCATAAAAAAAAAAAAGAAAAAGAAAAAGATGGCTGTACTGCTTCCAGATCCAGAAAGTTTGATAAAAGTTGGTTTGCATGTTTCCTTGACTACCACCACTGACCACCACCCCACTTAATGTACATATCCTGTTTTAAACATAAACACACATACAAAATAAACAGACAGACACACACACTCGCACCAGCACACTCATCTCTCCATGCTCCTTTTTACTTAATAATATATCCAAATTAAATTCTTTGGAGCCACCCCCTCCTGTTCATATCTCCCCGGACTCTCGCTCCTCAGAGCTGGATCGTCGGTCCCGCTCATATGACAGGGATCCCTCTCGTTCCCTGTCCCTGGCCATGTCTGGAGAGGTTGATCTCTCCCTGTCCTCCCAGTCTCTGTACTCTGCTCTGTCATCACGCCATCCCTCTGCTGCACCCTCTCTCCACCTCTCCTGCGAAAGCGAGCGCTCTCTGTCGCGGGTGTGAGATGATCTCTCTCTCGAGGATCTGAGGAAAAAAAACCATCACAGATTTTAAAAAACAGTTGAAGAAACCTCAAGAATCTGAGTTTTGTATGGAGAAATAAAACAGTCACTGTCCACATTTGAAAGTTGATAATGTTTGACTGAATATTGCATTCTTAGATTTTTTTAAAACCAGACATCACATCTGACTATGAGACCCAAGGATACTGCATGCCCGTATGGTAGATTCTTGTCACAAAGTAGATGTGCCTTAAAGCTTAGGGACCAAAATGTACTAAATACACATTACGCTGTACTCAAACTCATCATAAAAGTGTTTGCTGAGATCATAAATGCAGCGAGAAGTAGGGTCATTTTCTCACAGACCTATGAACAATTCCATCTACTTTGCCACCACAGGAATCACCCCCTGCTGGCCATGAGAGAAAAAGCTGGTTTTAGGCATTTCCACATCAACTTCGCTTTTCATACTGGAAGGAATACAATATAAAAGATGGACATAACTTCTGAGTTGGAGAAGTTAAGCCAATAAACTCTTGTAGTGCCAAAAAGACTTTCATTTCTATAAAGGTCTATGGGAAAATTGCCCTTGGCTGCTTCATTCTGAGACCTCAGTAAACAACATACTGATGTTAAACATTAACTTATTCACTAACAACTTCTTAATGAACATGTGGTTTCAGAGCCACTGCTCCCTCGGTTGTCACACTTGGTTTCAAAAAACCAAGACAGCGATTGCGAATAACGCTCAGCTCAAGGCTTCATATGTGACTTTACAAACCAACGGGTAACATAATGGTGGCTATGTCCATCTTTCATATAGGATACAATTTTATAGTGTCAAAACATCTACAGTACAGGAGAAAATGAGCATCAAGTACCTTATAGTCATATTTTCCCCATCTATACTGAGTGAATGTCAACTATATGGACCAAAATACTGGGCCACCTAAGATCACAAGCAGCTTTTATGACATCCCATTCTAAATCTATAAGCATTAATATGGAGTTAGTCCCCCCTTTGCAGCTATAATGGCTTCCACTCTTCTGGGAAGGCTTTCTACAAGATTTTAGAGTATGTCTATGGGAATCTTTGTCCATTCATCCAGAAGAGGTCAGACACTGGTGCTGGACAAGAGGGCCTGGCTACAATCTCTGCTCTATTCTATCCTTAAGATGACTGTGCAGGCCAGTCGCGTTTTTCTACATCAAACTCATCTAACTATACTTTTCTGGACCTTGATTTGTACACGTTGGCACAGTCAAGCTGAAACACTGACTTCAAGGGACTTCCCCAAACTGTTCACACAAAGTTGGAAGCATAGAACCATCCAAAATGTCTTGGTAAGCTGAAGGATTAATATTTTTTTCTTTTCCCCACGGGAGCTAAAGGGCCCAGGCCAGCCCCAGAATAACAACCCATAGCATTCTCTCTCTTCCAAACTTTACAGTTGGTACAATGCAGTCAATATTCTCCTGGCATTTGAAAAACCTAGACTCATCCACAGAACACATTTTCACTGGTCCAGAGTCTGGTGGCAGCATGCTTTACACCATTCTATCAGACACTTGGCACTGTGCTTACATGCAGCTGTTAACCCATGGAAACCCATTTCATGAAGCTCTTGGCATACAGTTTCTGTGCAGATGTTAATACCAGAGAAGGACTGGAACTCTGCAGTTAGAATCTGCAGAGTGGTGGCAATGTTTATGCACTACACACGTTGGCAACCCTGCTTTGTAACTTTACGTGGCCAAGTTGCTGTGGTTCTTAAATGCTTCCACTTTGTAATAATATCACTTCCACTTGATTGTCGAAAATCTATAAAAGAAGAAATTTTCATGAGCTGCTTTGCTGCAACGGTAGCATCCTATTAAGTAACATGCTAGAATTCAGTGAGCTCTTTAGAATGACTCATTCTTCCACAAATGTCTGTAAAGGCAGACTGCATGGCTAGGTGCTTGATTTTATACACCTGTGGCAACGGGTCTGAATAAGACATCTGAATTCCAATACTTTTGTCCATATGGTGGACATATGCTGAAAAATTAGATGGTTAATGTGGTAAAGCTACAGCAGGATTGTAAAAATGAATTAACAGATCAACTTAAAATTCATTTATAAAATCTGTTTTGCCACATCAGTAATCCTATCCTAACGAGGATTTGTATAAGCTTCTGTGACGAATATAATCCACACCTCTTCCTTTTGCGCCTGTGAGAGTGGGAGCGTGAGCGATGTCTGTCCTTATGTCGATGTTTCCTCTCTCTCTCCCGATCCCTTTCCCCACCTTCTTCTCTGGAATGAGAGGACCGGTGGCGTCTTGAACGATGGGAGGATGAACTGCCTCCATCCCTGCTTAAATAATTTTCAGCAGACAAAAAGACACTGTTTATTAAAAAAAAAAAAAATCAGAGTAGGGTGTACTGATATGTTCTACAGATTCTCAGATACAGACTTCATGGTGAGGTAGAAGGATCTTGTCTTGCTCTCAATCTAGTTAGTAAATGCCAGCCTAAACAAGAGCCAGGTCTTTAAATGCAAGAATTTACTGTTTTCAGTCTCCCTTCTGCTAGTGTCCCCTGTAGTGTAGTGGTTTGCACATTTGCTTTACAGGTTCGATTCCAGGTAGGGACACAAGCTCCTCTCACCATGGAAGGCTGCTTCAGCAAGGGCATCAGGCGTAAAACCTCTACCAAGTTACCAATGCAGATTAATCCGCTGTAGCGACCCCTTGGTGAAGAATACACGGGAGCAGCTGAAGGTAAATTTTAGTCACCCTTCTGCTCTTTTATCATGATGCCAGAGGTTTCATTCATTATTAGGTAACATTTTGTGTTTTTGGTTTGGCACAAAATAACATAACCCCACCCTGAGTATTTATAGCTCCTGCAATTCACAGATCTCACAAAAATGAACTTATGTGATTCTGGGCAAAGCAGGCATACCTGTATCGGTCTCCACTTCTAGATCTTGACCTAAAAAAAAAAAAGGACATAATAGAGTTCAGTTTCCAGATGACTCAAAACCTTTACACTGTATCCAGTAACAACAAATTTTGACCATTTCTTACCTTCTTCGCTCCCTTTCTCTTTCTCTCTCCCACTCTCGTTCCCGCTCTCTCTCTCTTTCTCGCTCTCTCTCCCTCTCCAACTCCCACTGTCGCACTCTTTCATCTTCTCTTTCACGCTCCTCTCGCCGTCTCATGCGCATTTTTTCTTGTTTCTCTATTACAGCTTTCTGGATTAGAAAAAAATACACAGTCAACTGGCCTTACAGAAGAGACTGCTAAATCAGTTCTTATGTCTCACTTACATCTTATGGCTGTTTCTGAATAGACAGTAGTTGATGTGGAAATTATGTAAACTTGTTTTGTATTTTATTGCCTACACTTTTTTTAATTTTAAAGCTTCATTTGAAAAAGTGCTATATAAATTAAATCACTAAAAAGGATACAATTAGGTGTGCTGCAGTCTTAACTGCACTTTCTATTAAATTTAACAGATATATTGGTGATAGTGATATAATCATGCATCTCTAGAAGCACATACTAGCTTCAGAGGAGCCTTACCCTTAGCTTTTCAAGCTTCTCACGGATTTGAATGAAACCAAGGTGTAGCTTCCCTCCAAAGTGGTCAGCCAGGCGACGATCATTGTCATGGAGACCCAAATAGGCAGAGCATACCTCACACACCCGCAGTTTTTGTTGCTGAAAGCTGGAGGCTGGCATTGAGTTCCTGTACACATCCTGCAGGAACAAGTATTTTGGTGTTAAGGAACGCAAGTATGGAAAATTCAAACTATTAGTTCATATAAATTTTAGAATAGCTCATAGGCAGAAGATGGGTTGTTACTGTGACCTATTGTTAGAAATATAAGTAACCCTGTCAACTACAAACACACAAGCTGCAACTTACATCCTTCACTCCACCCTTTTCCAGCTATGTAAAATGTTCGCAGACTTGGAGGTGCCCACTCTCATCCCAGCCCCTTAACATGTGGCTGCAAACTACTCCAGTGCTAACTGGAGGTCATTGCTCGATGAAGCCAAAAGAACAACATGATCCACAAAAAGCAGAGATGAGATCCTGAAACCATGGAATCTGACACCCTGCAACCTGTCACTGCAGACTGTGAACTGTTCTAATATGCTTACCGTCATTTTGTGACAAGATTGTTGCTGTTCAACTTATTTAGTAAGTTCACATTTATACAGACCAGGTTAAAAACTACCATTTCTTCAGTGAACAATCACTTAAGATGTACCCAGCCTATCAAACTGTTCCTAAGCCATTTGACTCCCAAAGTCCAGTTAGTTTGACTAGTGTGACTGCGGAAAACGACACCCCCGCCTTGCTTGAAAAGGTGAGCCCTCAGTGTGGACTCAGGTACAGTATGCATGCAATGTTATCACTATTCCCGCCCCAGCATGGATCCCAAATCGTTCCTCAACATCAGCTGCCTCTGTGAAAATGGTTTTATTTAGTAATTAACTACATGAAGAAAGTGTAACACTGCTTCCCAAATTAAGTCCCAAAGAGCATAAAATCATGAAATTCGTGTTCTGCAAAATTGCATTTTGAAAGCAAGTAAGAGCAGAGGCCAATGGAGGAGTGGGAAGGGAGGACAATCAAGCCGGAGCATAGTGGATGGCACCCATGCCTAGTGTGAGTTCACCCTTAAGGAAACTGTGCCTCTGACCTGGCTGTTGACATAGGAGTAACTACACTTAATCATTTATTGATTAAGTAATAAATTTCTGACCTCTGCTTCTTTCTTCAAGGCCCGGGTCTTCTCCACCTTTTCCAGCAGCTGTTGGGCCTCGTCTACATTCCCTTCACCCCCCAACTGCTCTGCTCGGGCCAGCAGCTTCCCAATCTCTTCATTCAGCTCGTGGACACGTTCAGCCTTTCCATGGCAGAAAGAGAGACAATAATGAGATCTAAGCTTTAAAATGTGTGATAAAGAAAACCAGAAGTATCCACAGTGAGTGCACTACCTTTGCAGCCACTTCAGCGCTGATCTCGTCCTGCGTCTCAGCTAGTCTCTTCTTGGCCAGCTCAGTTCTACGGTCACAGTCAGCGATGAAAGACTGAAGGTGTTCAGCGGCCTGTGAGAAAACACGACATAACCGGGTCACATTACTTTATGGGATTTTTAAGAATATTTAATATAGTGACTGAACTGACAAGTCTGTTCCCACTATTAAGTGAGCATATCAACTGTGCTTTAACAGTCTGCTTCTCAACACTTCCTGTTCTCATTTTAGGCAGTTGGATGAAACTTAACAGCAGCACTTAGACCACACTTGGATAAGCTCAGACACAGGGCTGTCAGCTCACTGACACTTTAATGCAGTTTGGATTAATGCACCGTCTTTCAGGCTAGTCTTTGATAGTAAAAATTGCCTTGTTAGCAAGGATACTGTGAACTGTGTAGAGAACTTTGTACAAAAATTTATGAAACATTTGGAATTGCAGTGATTACAAACTGGATTGCCCTTTAAAATGTGCTTTGATCTTCAACCAAGTCAAAATTACAACACCACAATCTGAATACATTACAATACAATAAAATACAGCAAACTGCTCATGTCTATACAGAACACACCGAGTAATATTAATAGTCTTGGGGAAAAACGTAAGGGAAACTCTTGGTTAATGACTTCTCCAAAAGCTACTTGGAGTCATGTATTTCAGTTAAATAGAAGAAAGTGGACAGACTGACTCAAGAGGTCACCTACCTATAAATGGTTACTGACAAATTCTGCTCTTCAAGACAAACTGGTTTGATGCATCCCTCAATTACAAAAACATTCACAGGACGTTAGAACAAACATTACAGAACAGCATGAGGCTGGAAGAGGTTAATAAAGCACTTCTAAAGATCAAAGTGGGATTTATGTTTCTGCATTAAATCTTGGCTTTAAGTACAGCCTAACTGCAAACCTTTCTGAAACTCTACACTGTAGCTGATGCTGTAACCTGAAATGCACCTCCCAAGAAATGCAACTACAAATTGAGTCGATGCAGTCAAAGCAGCCCAAAAAAGAGATACGGAAAAGATAGTGATAACACATTTTCTACAAATGTAAGGAATTCAGCACTGTTGTACATCTCCCTAGGAGTGGGTATCCTGCAAGAACACACCAAAAAAAAAATAAAAAAAAAAGGGGGAAAAGAGCCCAAGGACAAGAGCAAGGCACCTGCTGAAATTCTACTTCTTGCTGAAGTAGTTGTTCCTAGGCCCGTGATGAGAAAAAACACAAACAACGATTCAAGACTGCTTTCCCCTACAAAGACAGAACTATCCTCAAATTTGTTTGTTTTCCAAAAGTAAAATACTTTCATATCTTCATTTATAGAAAATGAAACAAAGCCAACTTTCAGTGAGGTAATAACATTAATTCTGTGATCATTAGTCCAATCTACAGTACTGTGCAAAAGTCTTAGGTGCCCCTCATTTATTTACATTTTGCTCAGAAAATGGGAAATAGGTGCAATGATTCGCTGAAGTCTACAATTATAAAATGGAAACAGTAAATAAGGCAAAGAGCGTGTGCACAATTATAACCAGCTTTAAAGTCAATATTTTATTCTTCAACACAGCCTGAAATCTCTTGGGAAAGTTTTTTTGTAATTTCTTTAAGTAGTCTTCAGGAATAATTCTCCAGGCTTTCTGAAGGACATTCCAACGCTCTTCTTTGGATGTTGGCTGCCTTTTGTTCCATTTTTTGTCAATTTGATCCCATGCTGCTTCAATAATGTTGAGGTCCATTCATCACTCTATAAGACCTGCTGCCACTGACCGTTAGTCTAGTGTGTAATTTGGCATACCTCAGCCTTCCCTCCTAGTTTCCCTTTCGTAAGAATGACTTAACAGCCACCGTCTCATTGAGGTCATTTCTGATGAGGCTTCAGCAAACAGCAGATGGACCAACTGAAGGGCTGAAAGTATCTGTCAGATCCTGTGTCAGATCTTTGCTGGATTTTTTCCCTATTTCTTAAAGATATGACTTTCAGATACTGTTCATCTACTATAGATAGTTTTTTAAGCCTGCCACTCATTCTTCTGTCTTCCACTTTTCCAGTTTCGCCGTGTACACCATGCCAGTGCTACTGGACTGAAAATGAGTGAAAAAGCAGCAGATATCCAAACAAAAACTTGGAAATACCTTCAGAAAGCCTGGAGAACTACTGCTCAAAACCACTTTTAAAAACTGAAGAAAGTTTGGCTCTTTGGAAGCAAAATACAAAGAATTTTTTTAATGACTTTTCCACGGTATCATATATAAGAAATACAAAAGTTAAGATGAAAATAGATACCAGATTTCTCCCCATCACACAATGTTGAAGAATTCTTTGAAAAACTCCTGGACCAAGATCAACTCCAAAAGTTAATCACGTCCAAGCTGAGCCAAATCCCACCACGTCCAAGTTGTGTGAATCCCTCCGTAACTTTTTCGTAATCCAGCTAACAAACCAACCAAAAACATAACCTCCTTGGCAGAGGCAATACTACTACTGCTGCTATTAATAATAATTTTGCAAAACACCCCCACAATATCATAACACTTGTGAGCACAATTACTAAATATAGGGGTATTTTTCCAGAGTACCCTGTGAGTTATTAGTCAACATGTTCAATAAATACATGTAAACTAAAAACTGTGTTCTGTTAGTTTCTCAGATCGTATGAGTGTTTGACTTATTTGAAAATCAGCCCTCCACGAGTAATCCATGCAGAAACCCTGCTAACTCCAAAGGTGACAAACATTTTTCTGTAACTGTTGATGATGAAAGCCATAAGTGTAATTTACAAAAATATGTTTAAAATATTTCTTGATCAAAAATATTAGTATGCAAACTAAAAAAACTATGTTCTCCACTACAAATGCAGATATACGTCAGTCAATTAGCAGAAGCTGAGGCTGAAAACAGAGCACCGGGAAGACAGAAAGAAAAAACAGTGTTATGAAGATGCAGTGAGTTTTAACTTACAGTGCAGTGGTTTATTTTACCACAAGACAAGCTAAAACTCATTTTAACTCACACTGTAGTGATTATGAGTTAAACAGAAATACATAATTGTTCCTGTTGCCAAGGAGTTCAACAGGTATTTGCTTTCCTGTGTTGGACAATCCAACAAGTACACTTGAACCATATTTCTGTGTGTCTCTGAACACAGTTTTTAAGTAGACCTTGAAATTGATGTAACATTATCAGATAAAGCAGGCTGCAACTAAAGAGTCTCTGCAATCACAGAAGACCCACAACATTAAGGAAAACTTCCAAAAATGCACTGCCAGCTAACAAGCCAGCAACTCTTATTTATTTTCTGAAAAAGCAAATTTATATAGAAATTTGATAACTTTAACCTTTTAAATTATATTACAGATAACTATAACAGACATGAGTGATTTCACCAAACTCACAGAAAACAATAAACCCTACTGGAGACCCATAGATAATAAAGTATGTGTGTGTGTACAACTTACATCAAGTTCAAAGAAGTATTCTTGCTCCTTAGAGGCAATCTCGTAATCTGCTCGAAGTGCCAAGTCGTGGACTTTGATACACTCTCCCAGGTCCATTCTCTGTGGGGATCAGAATGATATTGATTTAATGTGTGTGCCTCACTGATCTTGATTTTTTTCCCTAAAATTAAAAAAAAAAATCATTCACATCAAACACAAAATGCTATCCTTTTGATAATTTTCTTTGATGCCCCACTAAAGAACACAAAATGGATAACCTCTGAGTTGCAGCAAAGTTAACTTAGGTCTATTTTATTTTTTCCGCATCCAGCACGACTGGACTGTATTTAGTGCTCAAGTGTAACATTTAATTTTGTGTTGGTTCTTTTTTCGAAAATGGTAAGATTTAAAACCAGAATGCCAATGACAGAGTCACTGATGTAGTAGCTCATCCAGCTCAACCACAATTCACAGGTTACTGTAATGTCTGAAGTACAGAAGGAAAGTTATACATTTTATTGTCAATGGATTACTGTGTTCCACAAACTAATAATTAAAATCCACTGAGAAGTCAAGGAGGCTCACAGTCATATCCTGGTCAAATTAATCTTATTCACCACCAAATGAAGGCGTTTGCTTTCAAGAGTATTTTGACTACATGGCCACTAGTAACTATAGCAATAAAAAGCATGAAAATACGTCAACACATCAGCATGTCATAGCAATGACCATATTACTGATGTTAGCAAACATTTTATGAACCCAGAAAAACACTCCTAGTGATTCTTGCGAAAATGGATAAATATGACCTTGACCACAATTTGGGTGAAGGCCCATTAAGTGATCATTGTGTGCAAGTTTCACTAAAAATTTTACCAATACTCTTGGAGGAGTAGCAGTCTGTATGAATTGTGGACAGACAATGGATGACTTGCCCCAGCATTAGCTCATCAGTCCTTTGGCTGGATGAGCTAGTGACCATGACTCTCAATTTTAAATTGAGCATGTTTCAGTATTGGGACTGGAGCCGTTCTGAACAGGTAAGGTTATGGGCAGAAAAAAAATACAGAAATTGACTAACTTAAAATAGCTTTGTTCGGCAACAAAACATCAGTGGAGTAAAAGTGATCTGTCTCATGATGGTCTAACTCCAGAATCGCATTCGCTATTAAGCAATTAAAAGGCTATTTAATCATTTAATTGTGACGTCTATGACCCTTAGGCTACATTCAGTTTCATTTTTAACTAAGGCACCCCCCCCAAAAAAAACTAAACACAAAAACAAAAAACAAACAAAAAAAAAGGTCACCACAGCATATGAATCCATATATGTGATTTTGAACAGATTTTTATGCCAATGCCCTTCCTGACACAACCCTCCTAGTTATCTGAGCTTGGAACCAG
>VUQH01017172.1:0-17121 GCA_015106775.1 Etroplus canarensis | reverse complement strand
GATCTTGGACTTTGTCTACAGCTGCCTCATAAGGAGGATCCCCCAGCTTTGGACTTTAAACGGCAGTCATGAGATCTCTTAAACCCTGTGGGATGGTGGAGCAAGAGCGTGGAACTTCTTGGATTTGTTTTTATCACTTCAAGGACCGCAGCTGAAACTGCCACCCCCCCCTACAGGAGCACCCCTGCCCTCAAGTCTTGGCCGGACAGGAGGGGACGCTACCCCAAAAGGATTTTACCAAAATAAGTACCAAGCCAGACAGCCACAATTAGAAAGAGTTACTATGGAGAGGGATTATTATTTTAAATTGATTTGACATAGATATAAATGTTTTACTGCTGTTGCTTGGCCCTTGCTAAATTGCTTAATAAATTTATATTCCTGCATTTAAAGTACTGAATCTGACTATTCACTAAATCTTCTCCGCCATGTAAATGCTAAGTTCTAAGTGTGCAAGTTACAGCTCAAGGTTCTGAAAGGTTAGTCTAGTCGAGCTGGAGAAGCACCAGTCCTGCACTGGGCCAGTGCTTTAAACCCGGGAACCTGACACTAGTTTTTAATAATCTATATATCAGACTAACTGCCGCTACATCAAAACGTAGATATCGTTTTCACATTTAAATAAATGTACAGAAAAGAAAGTCGCTGTGTGTGAGCGTTCTGAGGCTCAACTGTGTCCCAAAAACCGTGTCCATTAGCGGTGGGTTTTCACAGTGAAGTGATGGAACGGCAGCAGCCTGCAGGGACAGGTCACGTGACTGCACAGGAAGTCAATTAACACAGAAGCAGGTTATGTAAGCGAGCGCTGAGCCTCGCAGCAGTTTCTCATTGATAAAAGCAGAAAGGTCACCGGGGGGGATGGAGTGGGATAAAAATTAAGTCACAGTGTCAGAAAGTCAGACAGATTCTTGGTCGCAGAAAATGGCACATAGGTCGACTGTGTCCCCTCAGCATCTCAGGACCTTCCAAATACTGGAAGCAGGCTGCGGCAGAGGGGGTGACACTTTAATTTTATCTGCGCAAGCTTAATAAAAATAAAACTGCACATAAAATGCATTAAATTATATAAGCAATATACTTTGACAGAAGTGGTGAGTTCTAGTTTTAGTGATTTTGATGGTTACTGAAGTGGCCCCAAAAATCCAGCACAAAGCACAATAACCCAACCATGGATAGACTATTTTCTTAAATAAAATTTAGATTATGAATTTTTCACAGCACTCCTCGCTGATGTTCATGCGTCTTGTGGCGTGCAAGTTTTGTTTATCATTCTTTGTGAAAAGTGACCTATACCCCACGGCAAGGACCTGCAGATTGATCCAGAGACAAACCTAGACTGAGCCGAAGAGACAGACAGGTAACCGACCGTAAACACCCAGCATCCCTATCTGTCTTCTGGTTTCTTCCGGAGGTTTTTCCAGATTGCCTCCACTCCTACAGTGCATCTGTGGCGACAGCACCGCTGACCATTTTGGCGGAGAATTGCGAGAGTGTTGGCGGTGAGACTTCACAGTTGAGGCGTGTATATATTCAGCTAAATGAATCATCTGCAGCCTTTCTCCTATAAATAAATGTCTGGCTGCTGTGAATCAGACTGTGATATCAGATGGCTGACCGCGAGCTCCGAGGGAGTACACAAGAAATCAATCAAGGCGTCCAATATGTGGGCTAGTGAAGATCAATCAAAGAGCAAATGAAGAATTCTCAAATAAAAATACAGCATAAAATACGTCATTGCGTTCACATATTTTAAGAACACATGAACTCCTAGAACTAGAGTCATAACCATGTAACCTCTGCTTCCATTAGGCCAATGTACTGCAGTGCAAAGCAGGTGTATTAAAAACAAAAAGTGAATCAAAATTGACTGCTTATAGCTCTTATCCACAGAAGCAGTGCTGAGGACCAATCTAGAACATGCTCTATGCATTTCCACCACAAACAGACCGGTGTCGCAAAATTATTCAAGCCAAAGTTAGAACGGCTGGTAGCTTGGCCAGTGGCTGTTGCATGAAATTCACCAATAACAAGTCCTGTCTGCTATGATTTTCTTCCTACAGAAATCACATTACCTTTCCCTACGCCACATAATTTCCAATTCCCAAAACCTCTTGAAATGTAGGCTGGTCCTCAGAAGGCACCAAGGCCAAACTGCATCCGTACCAGCGGAGAAACAGTTTTGAGAAAGTATTCAATGGACTGACATCTAGTGGTCTAAAAAAATCCACTGCGGCTCAGGAGGTAGGGCGAGTCGTCTTCCAACAGGAAGATTGACAGTTCGATCCCTGGTTTCTTCAGTCTACATGCCCAAGTGTCCTTGAGCAAGATGCTGAACCCCAAATTACTCTCAATGCATCCATTGGAGTGTGAATGTGTGCATGACAGTTAACCGTGCTCACAGGCATAGAATAAAGCGCTATATGAATGGGTGAATGAAGCTTGCACTATAAAGTGCTTTGAGTGCTCAGCTACAGTAGAAAAAGGCTATATAAGCACCAGTCCATTTACCATTATATTTTTAACATCGATAATATGTTGAAAATGAAACACATTATTTTCTTTTTCTGATTTTGCTCATAAAGTGCTTGCATGCATGTTGATTGGTCAGATTTATCACATGACACTCCCTCTCAATGATACCCGATGTTAAACCAGAGAGAACTGTCCATGTGTGCATAAGAAGCAATAGTTTGTGGTGCTGTGTCCCCAGTACTCACAGAAAAGCATTTTAATAAAATCAGAAACCCAGTAAAATAGAATGAAAATGATTAAAAACAATAACTGGGCCCCATGAATTTTATACAGTTGGACTTCAGCTTCATAGGACCCTATTCTTTATTGACAAATCTCTAAGAACCTTCTATGCCACAAGTCCGGAGGGTGCGATTTCTCATGTTTACAAAAGGCTCTATGGGGCTGTAGAACAACAATGTAAATGTTATCGGGTAAATATTTTTCTTCTGGAATTTTTTAATCATGTTTTTAATAGAAAGGTTTGAGATGTAACATATAGTTTCATTTTTAGAGGTTTTTTTGTTGTAGTAAAATACCTTTATGTCAGTATTAGGGACATCACAGCACAGTAAGGTGCTTTATGGCATCCGGTTTGATTTGAGGTGTTAAGCAAGAAGCACAAAATTTATAGCAGTAGCCTCAACCACCACAACCAGCTTCTACGCACATGGTAGTTTATACTGGGCTTTAACAACGCTGCTAAGGTCTGTTTGAGTTATCATTTAGAAATGGGCTTTCGCAGAATACCAATGTTTTATGGGCAAAATCATCTTCGTTGCAAGAAAACTAGAGGACATACTTTCACCTTCATTAGGTATACCTGTTCAACAGCTCATCAATGCAGATACTTAATCAGTCAATCAAACAGCAGCAACTCAGTGCATTTAGGCATCTAAACATGATCAAGATAACCTGCTGGATTTCAAACTAAGCGTCAGAATGGGGAAGAAAGATGATTTAAGTGACTTTCAATGTGGCATGGTTGTTGGTCTGAGTACTTCACAAACTGCTGATCTACTGAGATGTTCCTACATCTCTAGGGTTTACAGAGAATGGTCTGAAACGCAGAAAATATTTAGTGAGCGACAGTTCTCCAGGTGAAATTGCCTTGTTGCCTTGTTGATGCCAGAGGTCCCTTGTCCACTCGTTAATATGAAAGTCGGGCGTTAAAGTATTTTGCGTTTAATAACCAAGGGATGATAAATGATTCACAAAAGGTAAAATGCAAACGACGTTATCGTGCTTTTGGGACCAAGGACAGAAATACTTTCACTTCAGAGAAGCAACTAGAAGAGACCAGCATCCACATCTGTTTGAAAAAAAATCAGGGTTTCAGTTCTTATTGGCAACATCTGAAGTATTATCTTTCTTAAGTTATCCTGAAATACACGAGCCCGACATCTGACCAGGGAGGCATTTCTAGATACTATCATTGTAATGTTTACCTTCTTCTTCTTCTTTCAGCTGCTCCTGTTAGGGGGCGCCACAGCGGATCATCTGCCTCCATCTCACCCTATCTCTGCATCCTCTTCCCTCACACCAACCCTCTGCATGTCCTCCTTCACTACATCCATCAGTCTTCTCTGTGCTCTTCCTCCTCTCCTCCTGCCTGGCAGCTCCATCTTCAACATCCTTTGTCCAATATGTCCACTATCCCTCCTCTGAACATGTCCAAACCATCTCAGCCTTGCCTCTCTAACTTTGTCTCCAAACAAACTTTGTCTCCCCTGTCCCTCTGATGGACTCATTTCTTATCCTGTCCATCCCGGTCACTCCTCCAGTGAACATCTCAACATCTTCAGCTCTGCCACGCACGGCTCCGCCTCCTGTCTTTTCGTCAGTGTCACCGTCTCCAAACCATACATCATAGCGTTTACTCTTGCTGCTAGCCTTCTATCACAAAGCACCCCTGACACTCGTATCCACCCACTCCACCCTGCCTGCACTCTCTTCTTCACCTGTCTTGTGTTCTGTCCATTGTTTTATGTTAATACAGATCAAAAACTCAGAGGAATGTCTCCGGCACCTTGTGGAATCTATGCTGTGAAACATTAGGGCAGTTCTGAAGGCAAAAGGGGTCTAACCCAGCACTAGCAAGGTGTAGCCAAAAAGGTGGCTGGTGGTTGTACAGAAGCATGTGGAGATTTTATTTCAGCTTTTGAGCTCCATTCTTTCCTATCCTGTGAGGACAACCTTGTAGAAATGCCGCCAATTCTACACAGTGACATTACTACAAAATACAGGGTGTTTCAAAAAGATGGACCCGCTTTGAAATCGCTACATCTCTGCAACCACGAACTGCCCGCGTATGAAATGTTTACCACATGAAAGGGCAGAGCATAGACTTTTAAAAGACCACAGTGAACCAACTGTAACTCTGTGTCACTGTCCCATGTTACTTAGGTGGCCCTAAAGGGGGAGGAGCTAAAATGGCTTATTTCAGATAGAGAAGGGAGAGGCTGCACCAAAGCCTGGTAGTCGTTATACTGTGAATCATGCAGTGGGAATGAGCAGATGCAGAAAATGTACTGACGAAGACTCACGAGAGTGAAAGCAGTCCAGAAAAGGGAGTAACGAAGGTAATCTTTGCTTTCTCCGCTGACGTGAACACACCTGTGTGAACACAGCACAGACTGCAACCACAGATGAACCTGCACTCCCCTTAAACGTGTTCTGGAGCTTCTGAGCATCCTTACATCATTCATGAGCAGAGCCCGTCTGTCATCGCATGTCCTTATGCTGTCGTTATTTTAACGTCTGTCTCCCTTGTTTGTCCACCTGTGTCTTCGCCTGCCCGTCTCAATGTCGCTCTGAGGGTCGCTGCTGTTTATCCACGAGTTACGCAACCGCCCCATTGTGAAGGTAAAGTGGGTCTCTCACGCGCACACACACACACACACACACACACACACACACACACACACACACACACACTCGTGATTAAGGTTGCCATAGCAACAGAGAGTCCAGCATCTCTCCTCTTCCTCCTCCGGTGCTCTGGATGGAGGAATGTCTGGAGCTCCTCATCCATCATTCACTTTTTTTCTATTTGCTCTGACCTCTGACCTCCTCAGCATCAGCTGCCTGTAACCCCTCCCACCCCGTTTATCCTACAATCATGTCACTGGCGGGAAAATGAGGACGGGTGACTCCCACCAGCATCCAGAAAAGTCTTATCTCCAGCCTTCAGCTGCTGGAGTTTAGCCGGCTGTCATTTCTGTCCGTACAGATTCCCTGCTGGTCTGATTTACTTCCAGAGCTTAAAGTGAGGAACACTTCTGTGCGTGAAACATACCTCAGAGACAGAACGTCCTCACACAGAGAGACAGAAAAACATGTCCGAGCACAGACATCCCAGCATCCCGAGGAACTGTTAGGCAGCAGTTCATACCTTTGTTTCATTGGTTTATGCTGGAAATGTCTTTAGGTAAAGAAAAACAAAAGTATAACGCAGAAAGACTTGGACACTGCTCTCAGATATTTACTGTTGTGTCGATTCAGTTTTTTCATTTAATATTTTCTAAGTCAGACTGTGCTGTAAGCCCTCAACGTTTGAACGTGTCAGTTATTGATTAATTTATCAAACACTTTAAAAAGTTACATTATACATTAACCCAGCAGCTCACAGCTTGGTTTTGAGATTTTGAGATAAAGTACTCGGATAAACCAGCCACAGGGGCCCACAAGCCAGTATACTCCTAGTGCCGGTCCCAAGCCTGGGTAAATGGTGAGGGTTGCGTCAGGAAGGGCATCCAGTGTAAAAAATTTGCCAAATCAAATATGCGGATTCATAACCTGATGATCCACTGTGGCGACCCCTAATGGAAAAAGCCGAAAGAAGAAGAAGAAGATAAAGTACTCGAATACAGGACCTTCATGGTTATCAATTCAACTGAACTTTATTTATAAAGCACCAACTGAAAACAAAAGCCGTCACAAGGCACGTTACATTGTAATTTAAAAACCCTGCAGTAACCTTCGGCAGCTCCCTTGTAGGGGTCGCCACATTGGTAATTTGGCAGATGTTTTACGCCCAATGCCCTTCCTGACGCAACCCTCCATGGAGAGAAGGGTTTGTGTTCCCACCTGGAATCAAACCAGGGACCTTTCACCTGCAAGGCGAACGTGTAAACCCCTATACTACAGGGATGCTTAAAGACCCTACAGTATAAGTTAGTCCCCTCTGAGCAGGTCGTTGGTGACAGTATGAAGGAAGAACGCCTTTTTAACAGGAAGAGACTTCCAACATAACCAGGCTCAGGGAGGGGCAGCCATCTGCCTCTTCCAGTTGGGGGTGAACGGAGAGAGAAGAGAGACAAGGAAAGCTCATTCATGAGGGCTTGTCCCTGCTTCCTCCTGACTTTGGTGGTATAGGATGCTACCAGAACTTTAATGATGGAGTAGCTCATCCGGCTCACGAGCCATCACAGTTCACATGTGAAGTATAGACAGAAAGGGGTACGTTTTATTCCCAGTGGTTGAGTGTACCATAAGAACTAATGATAATTTAAATCCAATAAGAAGGAGGCTCACAAACAGTCATATCCAATGGACTTTCAGATTTTCCACATGCAAACAACGAGAAGTTATATTGATCATGTTTCCATACAGGATCAGTTGATCACCAGGTTAACAACAATGCCTCCAGGGTGCCAGAGGAAACTATTACCACTACTGACTGAAGGCAAAGGAGGGGGAGAGGGAGAAGGAGTGTTAGGAGGTGAAGAAAGAGGAGGAAAGGTAGGAGGGTGGAGATGAGGATAGGGACTTAAAATGTAGAGAGTGTGACTGGCTGATGTGATGGAGAGAAAGAAGGTAGATATATCGTGTGTGCGAGAGACCAGGTGGAAGGGATACAAGGCCAGGAGCATCAGAGGTGGATTCAGACTGTAAAGATGGAGCTACCAGGCAAGAGGAGAAGAGGAAGATGGCAGAGAGGGTTCATGGATGTAGTGAAGGAGGACATGCAGAGGGTTGGTGTGATGGAAAAAGATGCAAGGGACAGGGTGAGATGTAGGCAGATGATCCGCAGTGATGACCCCCTAAAGTGATCATCCAAAAGAAGAAGAAGATGTTGGCAAACCGGGTTATTACCCTGGCACGTATATCACGAGGACCCGGTGCTATGCGTACATCAAAGCCCAAATTCTTG
This sequence comes from Etroplus canarensis, assembly GCA_015106775.1. Classification (NCBI taxonomy): domain Eukaryota; kingdom Metazoa; phylum Chordata; class Actinopteri; order Cichliformes; family Cichlidae; genus Etroplus; species Etroplus canarensis. Next base: position 9,455 of record VUQH01017172.1, on the reverse strand, counting down.
ATCAGCCATAACCTAGCTTAAGACATTATTATGCCATAAATAAACATAATGATGACATTTATGTATAGATGGCTCAAATCTGACCGAAACTTTAAGAGGAGTAGCGATTCTTGTGACTTGTGGAAGGACAATGGACAACGGACATGAGCTAATGCCAACTGGTCTCAGCAGTTTTTTTGGTCCTAGGAATCTGCTGATATCAGCATGGCGATGGTAGCACAGTGGCTCAGTGGTTAGCACTGTTGCCTCACAGTAAGAGGGTCCTGGGTTCCAAACCCCAGGCAGGGCCCTTCTGTGTGGAGTTTGTATGTTCTACCCATGCTTGTGCAGGTTTTCTCTGGGTGCTCTGGTTTCTCCTGCCATTGAAAAAAACATGCTACAGTAATGCTGACCCTCTCACAAAAGAGATTCATAATCTCAAGAGTTCACTTCCTGGTTCAATAAAGGTTAATGATGTCAAATGGCTGCTGTTTTTTTTAACTTTATTTTATCATACCCCCAAACTTCATACATAGTCACTGTCAAGAGTTTAAGTAATGTATTTGTGTGGATCCTGGCAGAGTTCACCAAATGACCAGCTCCTGGCATAACACAGACTAACACATACACACACATACACTGATGTGTCTTCACAGAAAATTTAGATAGCGTGTATGCTAAGCTTAGACGTTTAGCAGTAACGTAGCCACACGGCATGTATCTCATCTTGTGCAGATCTACAGAAAATCCTTGCATTGTCTGACTGACAGCTGATTGGTGCCAGACTCTCTTATTTATCCTACAGTCACAGAGCGGATCACTCACCACGGTGACCAGATGACGTGCAGACACAGTGGTGTGCTCCGGCTGCACCTCGTGATGCGGTCGCGCCAGCAGATTGAGGCTCTGCTGACTGGTGGGCTCCTGACGAAACAGCGTGGCCGGTACCTCTTTGGCTAACCTGGCAGGACGCTGGTGGTGGCGTTGATGGTGGAGGTGGCGGTGGGGGTGGTTGGACTCGGGAAGGTTATCCACATCGTGCTGAGCATACAGAGATGGGGGGAAACGACCCAAGTGGCGGGAAGGAAAGGAATCAACAGCAGATGATTCTGTGAGGAAAAGAAGAGAGAAAGTTGGTTTTTGAGATTTCCTTGTTCATTACTTCAAAATTTTCAAAGTTAGACAGTTAGACAGCGGCAGTGGCTCAGTCTGTTGGTGACTGGTTGGGAACCAGAAGCTCCTGAGTGGATCTGGCTTGAAGCCCGCCTGTGGAGGATGGAGGCTAAAATTCAGGACCCACCAAGGACTTACGTGTGTGGGCACACCAGAAGCCTGGAGAGGAGTCGGTTCACCCCAAGCACAGGCAAGATGCCCCCGAGCAAGACACCCAACCCCCTAAACCCCTACAGTACTCCTTGGTGCCTGTGATGGGCTGCCTTGTGTCTTTCAGCTCTCACCACTGCATGTCACTAGTCCTGTGTGTGTTCAGAACAACATGCTCAACAAAAGTGTGTGTATATAACAACAAGAGGGTTTGAGATTTGGTTCCAATTTCCCCGTTAGAAGATCAATAAACTTTAACTGAGTACAGATGGTGGTGTTGTGTTGCAGGCAACGAGTTTATATGAAAGGTGGATGCAGCCACAGTGACGTCACCCACTGGTTTTAGACTGCATGCTGAAGCTTCAATGCCATAGACTGTACAGGTGCAACATACAGCAGTAATTAGCAGGTATCTGTATCTAAGTAAGAGTTTATTATTTCACTCACCAAAACTTCACCAGGGTTTTCTAAAACATTTTTAAGGCCTAAACAGCTGAATATTATCATGTATTATCATGTATCATGTATTATTAATACATGAAAGTGGTCTGAAATAATCCCACTGTGCATGAGGACCCAGGACAGAACCCTGAGGTACACAAGCAATTTACCACAGACTGTAAAAGATGGAGCTCACTTCCGGTGGTTTGAAACAATGTTAGGGTTTTGGCTGCTGTTGTGTTTGTTTTTTGAAGCTAGAAGTGACCATATTTGGACGAAAGGGTGGAGTGCAGATACCCTGTAATCAGTGCTAATTAACATCCAATTAAAATCCTAACATTTCACTCACCAAAACTAGAGCACAGACACCTTGGATGGTCTGTTGGTACAATCAAGCCATGTTATTTGCCAGATAATTGCATCAAAAATTCTAAAAGGGACCAGAAACACAAAAAAGTGTAGAGGTCTGGCTCAGGGAATCCAATTAGCTTCAACCACAGCCTCTTGTTTCCCATCCACCTGTCAGCCAGTGAAGCCACACCCCCGACTTTGAATGTTTACACAGTTTAAACAGGTGAGTTACCCATACAGCTGTTATGAGAGAGGAAATCAGCGAAAGAGACCACAGCTGTTTGTTGCAGCAGGCTTTGAATATATTAATTTCCACTGTAATGTTGGACATTTTAATGGGAGTCAATGAGGACTCACTCACTTTTGGAGGCAGCTTTAAGTGGACATCAGAGGAACTGCAGGTTTTGACACTTACATGAGCTTCGTTTTTGAGTCTTTGAAGGTTGCAGCAGATGTGGCTAATACCTACCGTAGTAGTCAAGAGAGCCACCAACTGCTAATTAAAACAATTTGTGAGTTTATTCATTATTTTAGAACAGAACTTAGGCTAATATTATTTATGTTATGCACTTGTATTTATATAATGTTTTTTTCTGGTGTTATCGACCACTCAAAGCACTTTAGACTAGAAGTCACATTTTAACCATACATTCATACAGTACTTTATTCTAAACACTTCAAGTACTTTATCTACCCCACATCCACGGCCGATTTAGAATCACCAGTTACTTCTTCCTGTTAACAAAGGCATGGCACCACTCTGCAGCTTTAGTAGATATTAAAAGGAATACATTTGTAAAAAAAAAATTATCTGGATGTTTTGGTTAAAACTAACCTTTGTGTCACTCGTAAAAAACAATACAACAAAAAACCAAACAAAAAAAGTCCAATCTGTCTCCAATAAAACAAAATAAAAAAACAGCATGACAGTGGCCGAAACAGTAACGCTGAGGTTCCAGAATGTTTACAAACCAAAGGGCTCATCTATCTTTTATATACAGTCTTACATTACGTTCCCACTGCAGGAAAAAGTAGCCTAAATCTGATTTTTTTTTGCCCATGTGTGACCCATATCTGTTGTTTTATGAGTCTGAACAGCACAGATCCGATTTGTTCTAATCAGACTCAGGCCACTTCCGTATGTTGTCCTAAATCGATACAACTCTGATGTTTTTCAAAGCAACCTCAGTCTGAACGGTCATGTCACATTTCATTCGACTTTTCTATCACTGAAGCGAGACACGGCATAATTCTACGCCGGATGAGGCGAGACGTGGCGAGATCAAATGTCAACAATGGATCAAACAAGCATGGCAGACAGCGCTGATGGAGCTAGTCAGTGAAGTTCTCCTCACACGCTGACATGTGTAGCATCCATATTTACTCGTGTAGACACAGCGTGCTGCGTGTGACGTCACGCTTTCTTCTGCACGAGCGTCACTTCAGGGCTGGAGACCGTTCACCTTTGAGTCTGATGGCGGTCGCATTTAAATTATAACGCGAACGACCACGCAACAAAATTGGATCTTGGAATTTCCTGCAGTGGGAACGTAGTCTACAGTAAGACTACGGAGAAGTCGGATGAAATGCGACATGACCTTTCAGACTAAGGTCACTTTGAAAAACGTTGGATATGTATCTGATTTAGGACTACTTTTGGAATTGGCCTGAATCTGATTTGAACAAATCAGATCTGTGCTGTTCAGACTGTCAGACAAATCAGATATGGGTCACATATGGGCAAAAAAATTGGACTGGGGCCACTTTTCCCTGCAGTGGGAACGTAGCGTTAGTCTTCTTTAAACCACTTCTGAAAGGAAGTAAAACAAAGAGACCACTCACTGACATAAATCACTGGGGAGGGATTTCTCCGACTGTCTTTTCAAAGCTGACTTTAAAGACTTGAGGAAGAAGACGGGCAGAGAGTAGACAAGGTTTGACTTTTCAACAAACCAATTCTTGCACAAATGCACTGTGGTGCCCTCTCTCTCACGCCTCTTATCTCTGAAACATGTCATTCTCCAACACATCACTCTCAGCATCACTCCCAGAGAGGCAGAGAAAGCAGCAGATGAGATGAGAGCAGGAGATCCCATCAGTCTGCCTCTGCCATCCCAGCTCTTTGGTCAGGACGGAGGCTTTCATCGGTGTGCAGGCAGGCTGAGAGGAAATCCCTGCACACTGAAGGAAGCATCCAACCATGATGAATATGAGCACTGCATAATTTACTCGCAGTCTTTATTTATCCTGGGTGGGGTAAAAAAAGAAACACTTTCTACTTGGCTGCATCCTGCTTCACATTCACAGATGTTCATACTGGGGAAGGACCTGAGATGGACCTGTCTATTTATAGAGCATTAAGACACGAAGGAGCCATCAGCAGCAGCCTTTCCTGAGGCCTTTTCTCTTGATCTACAGTTCGTTATAACATGAACACGCAGGCTGACAGAAGATTAGCTGGGCTGGGTTTTCTTCAGCTGGAACTGGGGCTTTGGTCAAGGTGGAGGAACTTTTGAACAGATCAAAATACCGGTTAATTTTGTCTCAGAACCTTCAGATTTCTTCTAGAGAGCTGAAGCTGAAGAGGAATTTCACTTTTCAGCACGATAGTGACCCCAAGCATACATCCAAATCAACAAAAGAATGGCTTCAGCGGAAGAAAATGAAAGTTTTGCAATGGCCCACCCAGAGCCCAGACCTACACCCCATTAAAAATCAGTGGAGTGACCAGAAGAGGGCTCTGCACAAGACACGCCCTGATAGTCTGACAGATTTGGAGCGCTTTGGCAAGGAAGAGTGGGCAAATATTGTCAAGTCAAGATGTGCCATGATGATTTACCTCTACTCAAAAAGACTGAATGCTGGAATTAAAACAACAGGTGCTTCAACAAAGTATTAGTCTTAGAGTATAGACACTTATGCAATCAGCTTATTGTAAATTTTTTTATTTTATTTATTTTTCCCCCAAACAGATTTGTTTCTTTTCTCACCTTTAATGTGACCTATAACCCGTAAAATTCAACTGAAAAGGTTTGAACATGATTTATGGTGGTCTCACTTTTCTACATCAGAAAAACCTGATCTTTTACCTGGGCTGAGTAGACTTTCTGTATCCACCCTAGCTGCCATAACCTGACGTGAGGAGCAAGAGGACACCTTCTCTGTATCCTCGAGAGGTCAAAATAATAATCAGCATGACAACAACACAATCATTTAGTCATCATTTTGTTGCTCATGTTGTTCGAACTGCCTGCAGAAGGAGGGGTGAGCTGACGATGATGATGATGATGATGATGATGATGATGATGATGATGGAGCTTATGCTGGAAGTTTCTCCTGCGGCTTCAGTCTGAGCGGACAGATTGTTTGTCCAGCCGTCTGTTTAGTCGAATGTTTGTTCTGGCAGAAAAAGCACTGAAGAGAAGACAGTGTCCTCTCTCTGCTGTCTGTCTGACAGATACTTTTCTGTGCTGCATCTGCGCCGAAAATCTGTTTTCTACAAATCAAACGCAGACAGAAATCTGGGGGCTGCAACCTTCTATTTATTTTCTTTTGATTTAGAAAGAGTGCAAAGACATACCTGAGTGTGTGATGTGAAAAGAGGTTTCAGTGGCTTGAAGGACATGAGCGTGTACGTTCATTTTGCTGTGTAACATTAAGAACAACAGGAAGCTGCAGCAGCTAAATGGGGTCTCAGCTGAACTGAAAAGCTGAGGTGGTCTGTAGAGACGACTGTGAAGCTGACGAAGCGCCTCGCCGTCTCTCTTTGGCATCTTTTTTTGCCCTAGTGACAGCGTCCTGGTTGCTATGCACAATGCTGAGCTGAGCCGGGCTCTGATTGGTCACAGGAGCCAGCCCTGTCTTTTCTCCATGGGGGCTGCCAGCAAATCACAGGTCAAATTACAGCAAGGGCAAAATCTACAGAGTGTGTGTTAGTGGGTAAAGCTTTTACAAACACTGTATGTGCCTCAGGCTAAAATAATGTATCTGTTTAAAATCTTAAACATCTATAAATGAAAAAAAACGGAGATAAGGCCTTTAACTTCTTGTCTCCTGTGTTTTAAAACAAAGCACTAATTGTGTGAAGTTAAATATAAGCACTGAATCAGCCTTCTGTGTGCAGAAAAAGGGATGCACCAATTCACCAATCCATTCCAAAGACTGTATATAAAAGATGGATGAAATCACTGTGACATCACCCTTTGATTTCTGGACTCTGCATTTTGAATTCTTAACTTCATTATTTTAGCCTCCTTTGTTTTTGGAACCTGAAGTGACCATATTTGGACAAGAAGTTGGAGTGCTGAGTTATCAGATAAGCTAGCGAGCTTGGTTAGCAAGTCAACAAGCAGAGTAGAATGTCATTCATCAAATCTGGAGCTCAGTCTGCTTGGATGGGGTCCAGTACTATTAAAAGTGCCACAATCCATTAAATAAATCGGATATTTCCATTAAAATGCTGCAAAGGGCACCAACAGCACAAACACTGTTGAAAGTTCCAGCTTAACAACTAACTTCAAGTCATAACAAAATCCAAACGATGAAGTTGAGAAAAAATTCTCACTTCAGTTTTTATTAAGGGGGAAATTAGCTTTGAAGACCAAAACTGTTCTTTGTATCAGGCTATAAACAAGTTTACTTCTGCTGTAAAGTTGGATATTTTAACACAGGAGTCTAAGGGGACTGATTCACATTTGGAGCCAGCCTCAAGTGGACATTAGAGGAACTGCATTTTTTAGTTCTTCAATAATGGTTTCATTTTTCAGAGGTTGACGTTTAAAATGAAAATGAAAAGTGGTTAGTCTCACTTTGAGTTTTGGCTACCACCTTTATTTACGCTGTATAGAAAAAGTTTGAGCCAATCCTCTTAATGATTGAATCCAGGTGTTTGATTCAGTCCCATTAAAGCCAGCAGCTAGCCATGCAGTCTGCCTTTACAAACATTAGTGAAAGAATGGGTGGTTCCAAAGAGCTCACTGAATTCCAGCGTGGTACTGTAACAGGATGCCACCACTGCAACAAGTCAGCTGGTGACATTTCTTCCCTCCTAGATATTCCACCATCAGCTGGAAGTCTGAAGCATTTAGGAACCACAGCAACTCAGCCACCAAGTGTCAGACCACGTAAAGTTACAGAGCGGGGTCGCCAAGTGCTGAAGAGCATAGTGGCCAACACCCTTTGGACAGCAAGTTCTAAACCTATGCTGGTATTAACATCAGCACAGAAACTGTGCCCCGGGAGCTTCATGGCATGAGTTTCTATGGCTGAGCAGCTGCATGCAAGCCTTACATCACCAAGCACAATGCCAAGCATTGGCCAAGAAGTTGACCGGCTCCCACAAAGCCCTGACCTCAGCCCCATGCGCCTCTTTTCGGATAAACTAGAACAAAGATTGAGAGTAAGACCGTCTCATCCAGCTTCCATGTCTGACCTCACAAATGGGCAAAAATTCCCACAGACACACTCCAAGATCTCACGGAAAGCCTTCCATGGAAGCTGTTCTGGCTGCGAGGCGGGGACCAGCTCCATATTAATGCCCATGGCTTCCGAATGGGACACCATAAAAGGTCCAGTTGGTGTAATGTGTAGCTTTTTAATATAGTCCATGTTAAACCTTCAAACTGGAGGAGGGTGTACTTTCTTTTTCACATGACTGTATATACAGCCACTTCATGCAGGAGTCCTGGGACAGCAGCGTCAGTGTAGGGCAGCGAATAGCCCTGCAGTGTGAGAGCCGTTGATATTTTTCTTATAATTATGATTCACCTCATGTACATCTGTCCCAGGTTCTCGGGCCCTCAGTCTTGGTGGTTTACTCTGACCTAGATTCAGTCTTGCAGCTCCGCACAGGAACTGCGTCACTGAAAGCAGCTGGGAAGTTGCAGTGAGGAGACCAGCACCTTCTGCGGCAGCTCCAGATGGCTCGAAGACAGGAAGGGCAGTATTTTTAAATGCTTTCTTTATTTTCAGGAATCGCTCAGGAATATCTCAAACTGTGCAAACACGGGTTTCAGAAAGCTGCCCTTAAAGCCTCGTTAGTTCTGCAAGACGAAATCAAGCCAGTACTCATCTCTCCAAGAATGGAAAGGGACCCAGCATGAAAAATAACTGTTTTCACTGCAGCTGGGAGTAAAATTTAGCCTTTATACAATAAATTACTAAGAAAAATACATACATTAACAATGGAAGTGGGCTGTATGATGGCATATTTTAATAATAAATGCATTTGCCATCTCACTTTCATGTATTCACTCTCTTCAGTAGACATAATACAGAGAAAATTCACTATTTTCTATAGTTTTTCTCCACATCCTCCACAGGATCATATTATTGCATTCCTGTGATTTCCTGTGGAAGACTTCAGCGCATTATTGCCAAAGGTTTGAGCTTAAATATGAATATTTTGAATGTGCAGGAGCAGCATCAGTGCAATATGGAATAAATGGAAACATGTCCTTTCTACAAGCTCTCATTTTTACAGGCTGTAAGAAGGAGACGACAGAAGCTTACCTGTGATCAGCAGCTGTGTCCACATCAGACACAAGGACAGAGACATGGTGAGGAATCCTCCTCTTCCTCCCCTGCAGCTCATCCTTCCTTTTTGAAGGAAAAAAGGCTTCGATCCTCTGCAGCTCCTCTCGGCGCTGGAATCATGCATGAAGGGAAGCAGCCCCTCTGCGGCTGCCCAGAGCTCCGGAGATCCGCTCCAGCGCCGAGCCCCCGCGCCTCTCCTTACCCGCCCGGCGGTGCCCTACAGCGGGCCGGCTGAAGGAGGAGGAGCCGCTCTGCAGCGGCGGAGGTGGGTCTGAGGGGAAGCGGAGGCTTTTCTCACCTGACTTCCGAGGACGAAGCGTGTTCGTGCCGAGATGCGGTGAAGAGAGAGGGGGAGGAGGAGGAGGAGAGGCGTGGTGAGGAGGAGAGGAGGAAGAGGAGGAAGAGGATTCCATAAAACATAAGAGCTGCAGATTATAATTCATGTTTCTGACAGTAATGTTGCTTACACCTTACAGTTTTATTACAGTAATATGAATTTTAATCTGTTTTATAGCAATGTTGATAATAGTAACATCTGTCACCTAAACCCTCTAATGAGAAGAAACTTAAATATACAGTGGGGCAAAAAAGTATTTAGTCAGCCAGCAATTGTGCAAGTTCTTAAAAAGATGAGAGAGGCCTGTAATTTTCATCATAGGTACACTTCAACTATGAGAGACAGAATGAGAAAAAAAAATCCAGAAAATCACATTGCAAATTATGGTGGAAAATAAGTATTTGGTCAATAACAAACAAGCAAGATTTCTGGCTCTCACAGACCTGTAACTTCTTCTTTAAGAGGCTCCTCTGTCCTCCACTCGTTAGCT
>VUQH01017146.1:2924-13524 GCA_015106775.1 Etroplus canarensis | reverse complement strand
GAAACACACATGAAATTAGTCTAAATAGGAAATATAGCAAATGAACAGGACATCCTGACACTGTCAGAGTTAGAAATAATGATTTTAATGGAAATGATGAATGTGTTCTTCAAACTTTGCAGCAATTACAGCCTGGCAGAGCTTAGGCATTCTAGCTGTCAGTTTTTTAAGGTAATAGGGTTAGATTTCATCTCTTGCTTCCTGGAACATCTCCCACAAGATGGATTCACTCGATGGAGTCTTCCTCTGTACCATATGGTCAAGCTGCTCCCACAACAGCTCAGTAGGGTTCAAATCCGGAAACTGTGCTGGCCACTCCATTTCAGTCAGAATTCTGGCCGACTGCTTATTCTTTAAATATTGCTGGCACATTTTGGAGGTGTCTTTTGGGTCACTGACCTGTTGTAGGATAAAACTGGCCCCAATCAATTGCTGTCCACAGAGTATGACATCTTCATTTTCTTTCTGCTGCTGATGTTCGAGGTTGCCACAGCAGATTATCTGCCTCCATCTCACTCTATCCCTTGTACAGAGTATGGCATGGCATTCCAAAATCTTGTAATAGCTTTCCTTCTTCAAGGTCCCTTCCACTCTGTACAAATCTCTTATTTTACCACCTCCAAAGCACCCCCAGAGGATCATGCTGCCTCTACCATGCTTGACTGATGGTATTAAGCACTGTCATTGATGTGTACATAAACTTAATGTTGCAGCTAGAGATAATTTTACTGACTTACAAACTGTTAGGTAGCTTTAAAGTCAATATATTATTAGTGTTGTATTTTAATATCTGCAAACTAATAAATAACTAAATCTTTACAGTAAATAGTAAGGAGTGCAAAGTACAATATTTGCATTCAAAATAGCAGGGTAGAGCAGCATGCCACCTCACATTCCCTCTGGACACACCCCTGCTCATGCTCTCAATGGTTTGACAGTGGGACAGCTCTATGCATCACAGACTGTGCACTGGGACAGGGCTCTAGACACTCACTGAGAAACACCAGAATATTAGCAGAGGTTTTCATACCTGTTTACAGCTGCTGTACCCCTGCTGTTAATGTCAGGCTGAGCAGAAGATTAAAACCATGCAGCGCACTTTGAAATTTGAACAAGGTGAAAAACCTGAACATATGTAACTTCTGTGTGTTGTATATAACTGAAGCTCTTCTGTGATGCTGAAACTATTGAATTAATCATGATTGGTGAGAAAACATATTTTTCTTTGACATGTTGTCAGAAATGCATCTAAATGTTTTAACCCTTTAAAGCCTGAAGTGTGGAATAATTGCCAGAAAATTCTGATTTTCTTTTTTCAAATTGGAGTGTTTATTGAACCTTCTGAGGTATAAAAAAGAAATTAATATCAATTTGCATATGAGTTTGTGCAATTTATTGCTCACAGTTTATAAAGCACAACATTTTAACCCATTAAACTTTAAGTTTCCTTTAATTTTTTAAATTGTTTTTAAATTTTCAAGTTATTTGCCCTCTGATGCATGAATTACTGATCCCTGGTGGATTATCCGTGCACTGCATGTGTCTGACTACATATACATCAGGGTTTTCAGGGGGAAAAAATACATTTATAATGTAGAGGTCTCAAAATGTATGTATCAAATATGATACACTACTGAAAATCTTGAAATTAAAATATTCCCCTTACAATATTGAGATTTTTTAGGGCAACACTAGTTTGCATACTGCAGATTAGTTTGACTGGTTTGTTCCCATAAATAAGGAAGAAGGCAGAGCCAATAGAAATGGGAAGTTATTAACCAAACTGGGCTGTAATGCGACAGCATGAAGAATTCAGTGATCTTCATCTCATCATACAAAATCAGCAGGAGAGAGCCACCCATGCCTCTGAGAATGTTGGTCCACGCTCCTCTGAAGAAAGCTCTTCCACCCTCATCCCGTGTGGCCTTATTCCAGCTGTACGTGATGTCAGGTCCTTTGCCTCCAGAATGCATCATCATACGTCTCCGGACAGTATCGAGGGGGTATGAAGCCAGGCCAACAACTGCTGCGCAGTCATCCAGCACACCAATATGTGGGTGTTCCCAGGGCCAAAGTGCAAACCCCTGTGAATAACGATGCCCTGCAAAGACACACTGAAGCCCTGCTACGAGCATATCATCACTCCTCCAGTCTTGAAGATGTTGAGATACCAGCAAATGATTAGTTCATACACGGTGTCACGTTGCTGCTGTGTCTAACTAGCAACTAAAGTCTGTGAGTGAACACCGCGATACTTCCGCGCCTTTTTTTCGCCGAAACAACGCGATGGCGACACGCGCGGAGTCCAGGTCACGTGAACCGTCCACCTGTGCCCAACCTGTTTGTCTCTGCAGCTTCTCGGAGTCGCCAACCAAGGATACATTCAGATATCCGCTGTTTGGGTTGAAAGCCTGTCTTTCCAGTTTCACTGCGCAGTAAACTCCAGGGTCTACTATAAACAGTTGTGTGTTTTCTTGACACGAGATTTACTTTTGGCCCTTCGACTGCGCGGACTTCGACCTCTGAAAGACACCTGCTTCAAACAAGGAAGTGCAGCCTGTTGAAAGCGTCGCGAATGAAGTCGAAGAGCGGTTTGTAAATGGCCGCTCTGAAGCTATTAGTTCACTCTTAAAGCTCGTCGTATAAGTTTGGCTTGTGGACGGTGACTTCTAAAAGGGATACAAGCTTCTTCCGCCGTCCCCGGGACAAGGAGAGTGCTTTGTTGACAGTAAAGCAGGTGCAGGACGCCAAGAGCATTGAGCAACACTTGTAAGACAGCCAGGCTAATTTCCTTAACGGTCTAGCAGGTCTTGTGTAGTTTAAGTCAGAACTGTTGCCTGTTTGATCTAAAATCGCTGGTGAATGTCCAGGTGTGCACACACCGACTGTGTAAACTCCACTGACTGACTGTTTTTGTTCTTTCCAATGAACACTTCTCCAGAAGACATGGCTTCTTCAGGCGAGAACGATTCATTTGTTCACCTGGTTACACCGATTCTCCCAGACAAGTCGGACATCTCCAACATGACCATTATAAGAACAAGCAACGGCTCAATCATAGAGGATGAGATGTTTTTAAACACGCTGACAGCTCGGGGCCTCTCGGGGATATTCGTCTGGTCCGCCTTGCTCATCACATGTCACCAGGTGAGCTTGTGCCATTTCAGAAGCATTTTAAATACCAGTGCAGGAAGAATTAGTCATTACCTCACGAAGCACTGCGCTCTTTTAAGATGCAAATGCGTAGTAAAAGAAGCTCTCTTCCGCTCTTCCTCTTGCCACCTTTGCAATGTAACATTAGGAACAGACAAGTTGGACCTCCCTTGCCAGAGGACAGAAACAGTCTTTTATTCTCAAAGCTTGTCAGTGCAGTCAGTTCAGTGTCTCTGCTCTTGTGTTTGCTTTTGTTATTCTCATGCTGAGGCTTTCTTATCTAATTTCAAAGTTTTACGTTATTCCCAGGCAAGTATTAGTGTCCCTAACTTGTTTGCAGTACCTCACTCCTTTGTGAGGGTGTTTGTTTACTTTTAGTTGTGACTGACTATTAGATTAAAATTGACAAAAATCCTCCAACTGATTACAGGACAATGGCTTCATAGTGAGCCGTCTCTCTGTGGGTGGAAGAAGATGGCCAAGATGAATAAATGGCTCACCACAGATTACCTTTACCCAGAAACCATTTCATCACTGTTGTAAATAAGTGTTTCTGCCTGTGAGGGTGAGGAACCCACTGCTCTGAGATGATAGCTTATCATTATGTTTTTTTTTCATTTGGAAATAATGCAGAAGGGTGCTGTGTATTATCAGCAGGGAAATCAGTTGATTTTTTGATAACATTTACTCCATTAGAAAGGAAGAGGATTTTGTTTTTCTGTTCTGTGGTTTTCATGTTGTGCAACTGTAATAGTCCCTAGAGTTGTGTGTTGATTTTATAGCCTAAATACTGATTATGCATCCATCCAAAATCCTTGGACTGCAATTTATATAGTATCTTATTTATGTTACCACAGAACTTAACTGTGAAGTCATGTGATTAATGAAAGCGATGTTATCTGTAAGGTAAGAAGGCTTTTGACATACAGAGCGTGAACATGTTTCATCTAGTGATCCAAATACAATCTGTGTTTAGGGATTTGTGACTCAGTATCCAGCCAATTGGTTTTCTATCTTTTTAATATAGTACATGTTTGGCCAAACACTTGCCAGCAAGACATCTTAATTGAACAAATAAAAAACAAGTGTTCCGCAGGGAGGATGCTGGCTTGTAACAGGCATCTTCTGTGTTGCACAGGAGGAATAAAATGGTCTGCAGGAGCAGTGTTGCAATGCTGGTGGTGTTTCATCTGACTCATCTCCTGAGGATTGCTATAGACTCTTAAACTCGCATTCTGAATACTAAACACATATAGACAATGACCTCATATCCTCTGCTATAATGTTGCCAGTGCATTTTGGATTAGCAATCTGTGGACTGTGGTTTATATTTTTATGGTGGGGTTATTGGTCCCTTTGCAACGTGATGCTTGTGGGATTAGGACCATCAGACCAAACTTATCTCATACTTTATGACTGTTATGTTACAAATGGCACTCTCCTTTAGTTACAATATGTACTGTAGATTCACTTCTATTCTAGTTTATTCGTATATTTATTTTGTCCTTAAATCTACTGTGGATTGAAGCCATTTTTATCAAAAAACTATGATTTACGTGAAGGTCAGCATTACAGAGCTTATATTAAAGGACACAGGGGTTTTTTTTTTAATGTTTTCAAGCAAATGGAGGGCATCCGTCTAGACTCTGCTTCACTACTCATTAAAAGATGGCCAAATGCATCATATCACCACCCTCTCAGCTTATAAAAACATTCAGACCCAATGATGATGTATTTAACATTGACGTGCATTAGGCTTTTTGAAGTGGTAAAAAATTTTCCCACTTTCTCACAGCACAGGAAAACGCCTTTAAACACACCCATTACTATTTACATTAAGGGGTTGTCAGTGCAGTCAATGCAGCAGCCATGAGAAAATGACCAAAAAGGATGCATCTGAATTATTCTTTGTTATGGTCCGCAAAAAGTTATAGCAAATTTAATGTAGAGAAATCCTTGGGCTTATGTAGCTGTGTGCTTGTCCGAAGTGAAGTTGAAATGATTTTCTATGTCAGGTAATTTGTTGATTATTTTCTCAAGTAACTAGAATTATTTTTTGTTTGGTTTTTTTTAGATATCACACAACTGTAAAACTCCAAACAGAAATTTCTAATGCCCAAGCAGGTGTCAAAGTCTTCAGTAACATGCCAAAACATAAAGATATTTAGTCTACATCTACATAATATAAAAATATTTGCCCTGAACTGATTGTTGCAGGAGGTATAGTTTGAGTTGGAATGAGGCTTTTATTTTTGATCTCTTATGAGAGTCATACTAATTAGCCTAAACTGACTTAAGCTTGGTAGGATTAGTTAAATTAGCCTTCGTACACAATTAGTTGACTGATGAGTCAAAAGTGTCTGGGTTGATTAAGGGACTTTAAATTGCTTGTCCTTTCGAAATATTCCTTTTATGAAAAATCAATCTTGAATTGCTACTAGAAAACAATCCCTGCCACCAATCTCTGTGATGAGTACCACATTTAAAAGCTCTTTCAGCATGCTTGCTTCAGAGGTACAGTAATAGTGGGAAAACAGTTTGACCAATTTTTCAAATAAACCTTTTAATTGTTTAGTTGAAGAGATCCTGTGAGTATGATTTGGATAAGAATGTTTTCATCTGATAAATATGTAGTAATACAAACTGCTGAAACATGTCTGTTACATATTTCCCAACAGCTTCCTGTGGATTTATTGTTCTTGATGGGACTATCCACAACAGTTATGTATTAGCTTTACCTTGCATGAAAAGAACAATTTAACTTAACTTTTCTCACATTTTCATAAACTTTTGTAAACTTTTGCCCTACAGACACAGATCTAACCTACAGACCATAGTGTGATTTATTTGCTCGAGTCTACAGTGAAAAAGCCTCTCCCTTTCTTACCCTTATTACCCATATTAATACATAAATGTGATTCACTCTTTGAATGTGACTCCTTGGTCTAAAACGCTTCTATCAAGTGTTATTCTTATGTAAAGCTTTGTCAAAAAAGTAAAGGTCACTGACAACTGAATTATCTGCCATGTGATGCACTTGTTTGCTCACATGCGGTCAGCTGCACTACATTGCATTTATTAAGGCCACATGGGGCATGGGAGAAGAGTGTGTGTGTGTGTGTGTGTGTTTATGTCTGTATGTGTTAAAACTATAGGTTAAGGCTTATATCGGCTCATTGAAACCAAGTCCGTTTACTGATTGTAAGCCAGAGCTGTACGTTATGATGTGTGATCAGTAAGTCAGAAGCTGGAATGTTCTAGGAGGTCATTAAAATGGGAGTTGGGTAATCAGGCTCTTTATTCTAGACAGCTCTCTTCTGTATTTCACTGTGGCAGACAGAACACTCAGGGCAAGATAAAATGTTATAATACAATGAGAAAATGAGCTGCGTGCTAATACAAAGTCAAATGTTGTAGCCTTACTAAAGTTACATTACTACTAACAGCCATTGTTTAGCTATAGATTAAAGGCAGTCTGGTTTAATGGCATTGGCTTGTAACCTGCCAACACATTTTTACATGTAGACTACAGAATATAATTTTAATTTCATATAGTGTTAATGCTGGTAATTGTCCAACTAAAGAGCTCCTGTGAGTATTAGTTAGAAAAGAATGTATTAATAATAATGTGGGTTAAATTTTCAATGATTATGAACTGCTGTAATATAATGTATCTCCATTGCTGGGGATTTGTTAAACTTGATGGTGTTTGTCACTGCAGTTACATGGTGCCATTGCATTACCTGAGAGCCCTGAAAGGAAAAATTTAACTTTCCTCAGCTTCTGTAAACTTTTATTCTGCTCACACAGATCTGACCTACAGTTCATACTGGAATTTATTTGCTTGAGTCTAGAATTAAAAAAACAATACCTTTCTGAACTTTTTTATCTGTGGTAAATGTGATTAATAAATGTGATTCACGATATGAGTGTGACTTATTGGAGTAACATAGTTCTCTCAGATGATGTTCTTATATAAAAACTAAATGTCACTGATAACAGAATTATCTGCCATGTGGTGCATGTGTTGGCTTAGATCTTATCACCTGCACTTCATGGAATTTACGGAGACAACATTGGGTGTGTGTTACAAACAAACAAAGGCCAGTTACTCATCAAAATGTAGACTGAGCTCTACATTGTAAGGTGCGGTCAGTAACTTTGAAGCTGAACTGTTCTGGGATGTAATTAAAATGGGAGTTAGGTAATCTGTCTTTGTTGTAGACAACACACTGTATTTCATTGTGGCAGACAGACCAGTCAGAGCAAGATAACATGTGGCAAGAAATAATACCATCCAGATTAAAAAAAAAATGATGATATGGTTGCTCTCGGGAAGCTGACATTTTTGTGCTTACACTCTTGTAGAGTATATTGTTTCTCTTCTCTATAGAAAAACAAATTGGTTATCATCATTATTTTTTCCATTCTATACCAAGGGTGTCTGATAAACTGAAAAGTTTACACTTAAGAATAAAACACTAAGTTCAAAATGCGAAGACGTTTCAAAATGGCGATTTAAGGTTTATTAATTTTATTAGTGTAAAGTGGCACAAGGATGTGACCTCTATAGAATTAACTGGGTTTCTGCATTAACTCATCATTCATCTAAGTCTCAAATATACACAAATACAATAAATTTAAGCTAGTAACATGAAAACATTTAGCATTTAAAACTTGTGCTTTTAAACCTCAGCACTGATTTCTAGGTAGAGTAGCCAGACTAGTAAACAAGTTAGACAACCTGTCTGACATATTTATCAAATGCAGTTCCTGATAATAAGTCTAGTGAATGTCTGGAAAGACAGCATCAGCAGTTGCTCTGTGAGAAATCGTTTAGTTTCTCTGACTCTTTTTTTTTTCCTAAGTAAGTCCACAGTGATAGCTTAAAATATCATTTTGCCACTCATTTTACATACCAGTTGTGCTGTATCCTGTTAGATGGTGATTTTCATGATATTATTGGTCATGATCGTGGTGGGCTTCTATTTGTTGACTCTCACATTAGGAAGGTGTAGTTTGGGCTTTCCGATCACCATCATCCTAATGTCTATAATGATGGCTTGCTAACGCTTTAATATATTTTCATGCTTTTTATGGACATGGTTACAACTGATCACGTAGTCAGTACACTTGAATTCACACTTTGATTTGGTGGTGAACAAGATTAATTTATCCTGTATGTCACTGTTTGCGAGCCTCTGAGACCTCTCAGTGGATTTTAATTGGCAATAGTTTGTGCAATACAGCCCACTAATGACAAGAAAGCTTACTGCTTACTTTCTGTACGTCACACATTACAATAACTACACCAAAACCCCAGTGATAGAGTAACTCATTCAGCTCAAGAGCCGTCACAGTTCACAGGTTAAACAGTAAAGACAGGCAGCGTTTTTCAATAGTACCATCATAGAAAAAGGGAACGAATATTCACGTTAGCTACACATCACTTTAATTTCATATCACAAGTAGAAACATATTGTCTTAAGTTATTTAATTCGGACCCCTATTGTGTGAATTTGTAACAATGCGCAGCAGGATGGGTTTTTGTGCTTTGATCCCTAATGTATCATATATTCTTTTTTCTATGTTTTTATTGCAGATCTATACACACCTTCGATCCTACACTGTCCCCAACGAACAGCGCTACATTATTCGCATCCTGTTTATTGTGCCAGTTTATGCCTTTGATTCTTGGCTCAGCCTCCTTTTCATCAGCAATGACCAGTACTATGTCTATTTTGATTCTGTTCGAGACTGCTATGAAGGTAAGTATCACAAGCCTCAAATACTCTAGCTGATGGTGTCCCTCGTGGACAGCCTTTATTGTCTCCATGCCTTTATGTTTTAGATTGTTTCTAGGACCAGAAACACAAGAAAGTAACCAAACAAGTTTTTCACACCAGTCATTGTTATCATGTAGGTGGACCTCATTATTTGAGGTGTTACATTTCTAGAATGAGTGGGAGCATCTATTTTTGTACCCTGGTGTGCAGTGTTTGTGAAACAGAACAATAGTTTTCTTTTACGCAGGATAAAATTTTAAAGTTTGATATGTTCAATTCTGGAGGAACTACTTAAATATAATTTAAACCCTGTTCCCCAGATGGTAGTTTAATTGCTTTTTACAATGTAACTATAATTATATATTGAAGTTTTAAGACTAAAGCACTTCATCAGTAGTAAAGGTGAATCATATGCAAAATGGATTACAAGTAATTTGAGAAAGGGGGGGGGGGAATAGGAAATGCATTATTCAAGAGATTAGTTTCCAGTTTGCAGGCCAATTTTGTGGCTGATTGATAGTGCAGTGCACCAGGAAGCAGGAAGACTGGCGTACCACCAGCGGCTATGGCTAAAACATAATGAACCTTCTCTTGACTGGACACCATCTGCATTAGCTTCATTTAATCCCTCTTTAAATAGCAACAAAGGATTAGGAGGGGATTTCCAAGACACAGAACCCGCAGAAGCTTCTTAATGTAAGGAATAAAACATTATTGTTGGAAAATGTAGGACTAATTATTTTTTATCATGTGAAAGTTTCTTTCCTCTGAAATGATTTGACCTTTTCAATGAAGTTACACTTGAAGGTGGTAGAAAATTTCCTTACACTTTAAAATATTCAGTGAAATATTTTTAATATTTGGTGAAATCGAAAATAAAAAAAATCTTCTTTGTGTTACAGCGTTTGTCATTTACAATTTCCTGAGCCTGTCCTTTGAGTATCTGGGAGGAGAGAGTGCAATCATGTCAGAGATCCGAGGGAAACCTATACAGTGAGTCCTCTTTTACATGTACATGATGGATTGAAAGATTCTTAGTGTTAAATATGTCAACCCGGAAGTAATAAATACATTAACTCCACTGGAGTCAGCTATGGTATAAGTTTTTATGATCCCAAAAGGTGCAAAGTGCATTTTCTGGTCTCGAATTTGCATTTAGTTTGTACTGTGCAATGAAAGCACTGCCAGTAAACTGCTGTGTTGTTTATAGGTGAGGGTTCTCTTTATCTCTCTGCTTTTAACCAGTCTTTACAAGCTTTATTTATGGCTGACTCAGTCACAGGGCAGCTGGTCTTTGCTGACTTCTTGAGAGAGTACACACACTAATGTTGAGCCCTGGTAAATGATGGTATTGCTTGACACAGCTGGTGGAAGCAAGACACACAGTGCTTATCTTGTTCGGGGATCATACCGTGTTCTGCTTTTCTTTTACTGGTCCTTTAGGATTTCCATAGTAATCAAATATTACTGTTGTTGCTCTTAAATCAATAACTACTGGAAAGTCTAAAGCAAATAGCTGAAATACTAAAATCTTAATTACAAGATTTTAATATTAAGTTTAATCGCTTCAGGTAAAACATGGTTGAGGATGTTGATTTAATCAGAATCGTAATACTCTATTAATCCCGGGGTGGGGGGGGGGGGGGGGAAAAAACTCTAAA
>VUQH01017144.1:2456-24123 GCA_015106775.1 Etroplus canarensis | reverse complement strand
CAAAGATCAAGGGATCAAAGGCCACGAGTATCATTCACAGAGAGCTGGGTAATGGCTGCAATCACAGTTGAGACTGAAGAAGTCACTTGGATGAGTGATGAAACGTTTCTCCTATGGAAAACTTTGTGTCCAGATGAACAGAATCAATTTTTGAAGTATTACTTGCCTGGATGATTGAGCATACATCAAGATACTAGGTCACTTGTTACTATTTGTTATATTACTTTTGTGTTAATCAAATTTCGTAGACTGAGAATCACTGGCTTGCATAGGTTAGAGTTCCATACAACAGCACATATTCCTATCTTAATGAGAAAACACATAGGACCTTTTTTTACTTTTTAAGTATGATGAAAATTAAAGCTACAATGCAACAAGCTGTGCACCTCATCACTGCTTCTTTTTTTTACTTGTTGAAGATCATACTGGTTGGTTTGGCTGGACCCCATGTATACTCAGCTATAAGGTAATTCTGGGTTCTTTGCTGCTGGCTTTGTGTTACAGTGACATCTATGCAGATGCTTGCAACAAGTCCAAGTCCAGCAGTTGTTTGTGATGTCTTTGCATTCATGTTCCTGTCATCTTCATGAGATAAACATAAAAGCAATCTCCATATCTCAAAGATGTTTTGTTAGAAAAGTGAAGATGAACATTTCAAAATAACCCTTGAAAAATGTGTACAAACAAATAATGTCCAAATGAGGGAAGGTCAGCAGTGTTTATGTACTGTACTGTCTCTCCTGTGTTGCTAATAAATCATTAACTGTCTGAGGTAAGGTGTGAGAGAAAGGTTTCTGAGGGACTGTCACCCAGGGGTGAAACCAGAGACCAGAACTCTGAAGCACAGGCGACCACCTCAACCGCCTTTCTCCTGAATCAGCCTTTGCTGCCCTAATCCAGTGTTTACATTCAACGCTGGGCAGTAATGATAGCCATGAGACCATAGACCACACCACGTCCTTACACACCCTCCTTTCTTCAACCTTCCACCACTAACCCAAAGCTGTTTTCACAGGAGCCAAATACCTTAAATACATAATTAGCGGGGTCATTTGTGCAAACGGGGCCCCAGTGAGGGCATGAGCGTGTCCATGTAAGTTTGTGGGGGGCAGAGGGAGGATAAGGAGTGCAGCAGGGGGAGGATATAAAGACGTGAGAGAGCGGTGGACAACAAAGACGTGCATTCATGGCTGTGGCCCTGGACAAACTTTAGCTGTCGCCATCTTCAAAGGCCACCTCTGCCTTTCCTCAAAACGCAGAGGCCACGGGTTGGGGCTCAGAGAAGACGCATAACAGGGCAACATGGAGGGGGAAAGGAAAGGGGAGGATGGAGGAGGGAAAAGGGTAATGAAGCAAAAGTTAAACCATCTGTAATCTGTGAAGGAAAAAGTCAATTTATGGAGGAGGATGCTGTGCTTGTTAGTTTCGGTTGGATAAGTGTTGAATCCCGGGTATTAAAAATATAAAATTTACCAAAGTATGTCGTATGAGAAATGGAAATAATTTACAGTAAAAGCTAAGGGAGAAAGATGACTTTATAATTCATCACTAACTGCATCCTCATATGACCCCTGAACCCTGACCTCTGACCCTGTGCATTGTGGGTAGCCAAATCACACTTTTCTCCCTGCAAGAGCCCAAAATTCCAGTGCACCATGTTTCACACCAGGAGGCCTCCTTTGTATTGTTCCACTGCATCCACAATCACACTCATTTGCAGACTCAGTCTCTCACACTTGCACACACTCATGGACATAAAGCCCATTCATCATCCCTCTTAACACCTTATCTACCCCCTCATGCCCCTCTGGCATTATACTTACAAAAGCACGTCCTTTAAGTGTCGCCCTGTCTGCCCCTTCATGCTGTGGTGCCGATTACCCACATCCTGAGTCCACTTCATCCCCTCTTTTCTTCAAATTTTTCTGTCTCCATCCCATTGCACTCTTGCTCCTCAGGATATTCCCACTCCTCCTCCCTCTTTCCTCAGCATGACATATTGTTTTCTTTTCCCTGTATGGTGACTACACTGCACACGCTATTCAAAATCCTCACTTCAGCCCTCCCCCATCTTTGTGAATAAAGCTGTGCATGTCAGGTAAAAAACAATAAAATCCATCAAGCCTCTGCTCTTCCTTTTATCTTTACTTTATTGACTTTATCCCCTATTCCATTGACTAACCGAGCTGCTGTCCCTCTGATCCTGTCTCTCTTTCATGTTGTGCCTTTCTTTATCTGACTCCCTCCTGAGGTAATAAGCAGGGTATATGGCTGGGAAGTGCAAAGGAGAGGGACTTTCATGTCCCTTAGCCCTGGGATTAGGGTGAGCTGCTCAGGGGGAAAGTAATAAAGCCCCCAGAACCTACCGTCTGCTGCTGGTGGATCCTGGAATAAAGCCCAGCTCCCGCTCAGCCTGCAAGCCTGAAAAAGCTCACATTTCCTGTAACACCACCACCCTCTTGTCAAGCTCATGTCGTGCCCACTGCAGCAGCACCAACATATGAAGACTTCACTCATCTGAGCTCACATAATCTATATATATATTTATATCTTGGATATATAGTTTTTTATATAAACCCTAACAGAAAGTTGCTAATGATGGAACAGGTGGGGAATTTTTATTTCTCCTTGCTATACTCGTTACTCAAATATTGCTATTTTAACCATTTTTGCTTTCCATCCCCTTTAAGTCCATTAGTCATTTACACTTAAGCCAAAAAGAAAAATCATCCTTGAGACACAAGGCACAAATAATGGAACTCAGCATCCAATGAAGAATTTCATGAGCAGAAATATATTTATTGTTAAAAACATAAATATATAAATTATGATTATTGCTGTCTTTATCCAATGGAAGCTC
Source organism: Etroplus canarensis (assembly GCA_015106775.1). Taxonomy (NCBI): domain Eukaryota; kingdom Metazoa; phylum Chordata; class Actinopteri; order Cichliformes; family Cichlidae; genus Etroplus; species Etroplus canarensis. The sequence continues at coordinate 21,263 of VUQH01017144.1, read as the reverse complement.
AAAAGAAAAAGTAATAAAAGGCTTGATGAAAGCATAACAGCATTCTGGTGGATTGCAATCAAATAGTGCTAAGCATGGTCCCTGATTTACTGAGAACACTACCTTACATCGATATAAATGTGAATGAGAACACTGGTGAAACATCTGCCTCACAAATACAGCACCAGTCAACTAATCGATTCTCAGGAGCACTGTGGGTGTGTGAGATTGTTACTTTATCGGTGGCTGAAGCAGTCGTCGTTCCAGTCAAACTTTTCTTATTTGATTTTTCACTTTACTTTCCACTGCACTGTGACTCACTCTCATGCTTGTGTCTGTTAGAAAAATCCCAGTCACACTTCCTTATTTTAACACAGGGTGGAAAAGGGACGTTGGTTTTGCACCATGTTGCCTTAGGCCTGGTTGCACATTCATCACTGTTATAGAAACTTGTAAAGGAAGCAATTGTTTGTTCCTTTGGGGCACGGGTTCAGGCTAGCACTGTACTGTTTTCAGGCCACCTCAGATCATTTGTCCTAATAGTAGACGGCTGCATAAAGTGTGAGACCCCTCACAGGGTGGGGTAATCTGAGATTTGTTCTCTTCTCAACGCAGGAGTAAAGCCTGACAAAACAAGGAGCCCATTCATGCACTCGTCAATTTACTTTGCTTGCTCATTCAGTCTTTAAGCTGGACTTTGCTCTTCAAAGGCACAACATGCGTGCTTATACAGCAGACCGGGCGGGTATCTTCCTTATCAGCACTGGAGTGATATGGGTGAAAAACTAGCATCTTATAGCAGAGAAATTGTGCATAAGCACGCATGCAGCCAGTGCACACCTTATAGTTTGGACATGCGTAGACACTTTGTGTCCTTCTGTGACTGGCATGCACATACTGATGTGATGAATGCATGTTTGTGCTAAATGTAACTTGTCACATGAAGGATAGGGCAGGGCTTATGATTACTGTAGCCTAAGATATAGTTTTGCCACCACACATGCTATGGAATTGCCATGTCTGAGCCATTTTATCTTTTCATCCCTCCTATCCTTTATCTTTTTCACAGCCCCGATGCACTGATACACACAGGCTAGCAAGCATTAGTCTATTTCCACCCTTGCCCTCATTTTTGCATTTTTTTCCAAATGGATTAAATACAGACATTCAACCACAATAAAAGAAATAAACATAATTCCTGCTTGGATATAAGTATGCATAATATATTTCATAACAAAAATAAAGCATCTTCCTGTACTGACTCTCAAATTTCCAACTTGCACACATATATCCAAACCATATACAAGACTTGACATCAATCAGATATACTGTAATATAATAAGAAACATGGCCGACAAAAAAACAACTAAAAAATGACACTGAGATTGTGATACTGATGGTTTCAAAGAACCAGACCTCTTGCATTTCTGCGACAACATAAAAACACCTTTTGTTTTTCCTTTCGTATCGGAGGAGACAGAAAACAAACATCCACACATATAAATAGTTTGTAAGAAGAAGGACTACTTTCTTTTCAAATTAAACTGTACATAGCAGGTGGGCAAAGTCACAGACAACCAGGGGTCTCAGAGAAGTTCTACCCCTTACACAGAGCAAGCATCTGTTAATGCAAATTGTTTGATGCTCTGTAGAGAGTCTCTTGAAATAAAAACACTCCATCCATCTCTTTTTTCCTTTCCATTGTTTTCCCTATCACCCTCTTTCTTTTTCCTGTGTATGCAAGAGTCATTTAAATGTGACAGGGCACTTGTATCGAGTTGGAGCACTGGATTCTCATGAAGGTGCGATCCAACTGTTCAATAGCAGTTTCCATTGTTCAAAACAAAGTCAGTGAAAATCTCCAGCACAGATCCCTTTTATCATCTCCCTTCAGCCTCTATCTGGCCTGCCCGAGCTCCACAGCATCCTCTCTTTTCTTCTTAATCAACGGCACAATTCAGTTGTCTGGGTACTTGGCTTACCGCAGAGAAAGTCACTGGTTGTTTTCTTATTTCAAAAGCACCTTTGGTATCTTATTTATTTTTGTCTGTTGTCTCTTTTTCAGTCTTTCATCTTTACAGAAAAAGTCTTTTTTTTTAAATGACGGTTGCATGGCAGTGGGAAAAAAAGACAGAGCAGGTGTCCTGTTGGTGGCGCCCTCTACTCAGGCCCCTCCCACGCTGAAGTCCCTTGTTCTGATTGGTCTCACCTCACATCCACTGTGGAAAAGAGAGACAAGGCCGACATTAGAATCACAACTTTGCAAACACCATACATGCTTTTCATCTAATCTAATTAGTTTTTTGGATCTAGAGCCCAATTACATCAGTTTTTTTCATGCATTTCAAACAACCCACACAGCACCCATGGTATTCTGAATCATGTTTCTCTAGATTTCAAAGACAGTGCTCAGACCAGACATTATTATATCCAAAACATATGTGCTATTTGTGTGTAATTAAAGTAAAGGACAGGATAAAGAAAACCACAAATATTGCACTCTTTTTTTCAGGGTGATGACAATGTGATAAGATGAAGGACAGCAAAAGGAAATACAGACATAAGGGTGATTTCTAAGACGTGAAGCAAAACCAACAGTAGTTGTTTTACTGTACAATAAAAATAAGTTCACCCAAACAAACACAAGCACAATACAGACCAGATGAAAGCAGTGTGCATGCTCACCAGGCACAAACTCAACATGCAGCATTGAGGACAGCACAGAGCATGATACTCCTTAGCCCTTCCTCTTCTCATACTGATTGGCTGTGATGTTATTGGTGACAGTGATTGGCAGGCCCCTTTTGCGCCCTGATTGGGCCAGTGCAGTGCCAAAAGGTGATGGAAGACTACAGTGCTTAAGTCCTACCTGTTCACTTCACAGCTCACCAGTCGACTTTGGGTAATGAGAGCAACTTTTTTTAAGTCACCAATAATTCCTTGCTGGGTCTTAGCTTTTTAGGTTTCCTTTTTTTACCTTTGGCCCTACGGTGGCCTGAAAACACAAAGTCAGGGAGGGTGGATATGAAGGAGCGTTAAAAGCAAGAAGCAGGGTTTGTAATACAGAAAGAGGCACAACAGCCCTGGGACATAAGCAGAGTGCAAAGATATAGCACACTATAAATTCTTCAGATGCCTTATCAGCATACATTACAGGGCTTATCTGTTCCCAAGGAGAAAAAGGTTTCAGATCAAGGCACTGTGGTTTACCTGCTGTCATGCCAAGCAGCCTTTGGACACCCTCCCTTAACACACAAATTCACATGCACACACACATCCTCATCTGACAAGGCACAGGCACACAAGCTTTACAGTTTTGCAATAGTGAGCCACCTCACAGGTTTATTTGGAGAAACTATAGAAAAAGGTCATCCAGTGCAAAGCCATGGAGCCAAACAGAGAACAAAGACCATCAGACCGACATGAGGAAGACAGGAAAGCAGAATGCATGATGAGGGTCAAGGGGGGTTCTGCAATCAAACTCAGTTTCAAAGTGATTTTTCTGCAAAGAGATGATTCTTGTTACCTGTTTCTGCATCTGAGTGCTCTACCACGTGATGATGTGATGTGCACACGCACTCCAGGTGGTCTTCTAACCGCACAAAGACCTCTTTCAGCTTGGGTTTCCTCCTCACATATTCCACCTTGGCAACCTAAAGGCAGGAAGAGAAAAAAGGTTAGCTACAGACCCTACTCCTGCACCATCATTACTCTTCTCTGGGTTATCGATGAATGCTCACACTCTTTGCCCATTTGCTAACATTAAGAGGCGTAGCTCTGTGACTGATGACACATCCATAAATCGATTCATAAAATAGCTTTGCCTTGCTGTGTTTGAAGTGTGACAGCAGCATTCCTCTGAGGTTGATTCATTGGATTCCTCTTGTTGTGTGCTCTTATGGGTTCTTGATCAGGTGTGTAACAGAGTGGAGTTTATGACCCTGTCCAAGCAAGCTCAAACAATGCCAGAGGAGAAAGATGGAGGGTAGGGGAAGCACTGTATACCCTAAGGTCCAAGAAAAGTTTACTCTGGCAGGAGAAGAGAAGCTGGGAGATCCCCCTGCTATAGGGCTGGAGCATCCAAACAGACACACTCCTGAGCTTATTCACCTTGTCCAAACACGTTTGGACACATTTCTTTGTGGGTTAGTGAAAGTGTTGCTTTTCATGCTTTAAAGAAATACTTGGTCTAATCTGAGCAGAAAGCCCCACAAAGCAAACCTTTCCATCAAAAAACACAAGACGCAATGCATTAATTCCAAAGCAGGTAACACCCACTTAGTTTAAGGCTTAGACTTCTACTTCCCACCCAATTGCTATTAACGAAACAACCAATGCTCAGAGGTTTAGGGAGATGTTATATTGATAAAAGCTTAGTAGATGAATGCTCAATATAAAGAGTTGCATGGAGGTTATGATGATCTTATTGTTCAACTCAGGGGAGGTGGCTACATGCTTTTCACTCTCAGATCTAAGTGCCAAGGGCAGGTAACCTCCCCATCTACCACTAAGGGCCCTGGGAGGCACAAAGAAACAATATCCTTGGCTTCACCAATCTTAGTTACTGCACGAGAGAGGATATTGGCCGAAATCTCCCAACGCTCTCCGGTATCATGAACAACACAGATTTGCAGTCAGCATGAGGCTAACGTGCACACACAGAGGTCCCAGAGCTGATGAGTAGCTTTCTTCCTCTGCCCCATGATGACATATCATCAAGGTGGGCCATCGGTGGTGAGTTAATCATGCAGACTAATGAATATACAAAATCCTGTCTGATAAAAACAAAGAATTATTCTGACATTCACACAGAGAAAGCAGCTGCATGTCAATGTTGTAACAGTGGCTGGTGGGGTCATCTGGAGCAGCTGAAACCGAGGCAGAGAGAAGTGAGGGGCAATGAGTTTTACCAGTCACTCCTATGGAACAGTTTCTTGCCATGGAAGAAAGGGAGTGAAAAAGAGGGTAAGCAAGCAGAGGAGGTATGTGGTGAGCAAACAATGGACAATGGTGTCTGGGCTAGTGGTGGTTTGTTTGTTATCATCAGGCCCTGAGAAGGAGAGCGGGTGAAAGGCCAAGAGGCGGGAAGAACAAAAAGTAGGAAGGTAAATCATCACTCTTATTAAGGAACACAAGGGAGTGTGTGTGTGTGTGTGTGTGTGTGGGCAGAGGGGGTTATTTAAGGAAGTGAGGTGGAAAGACTTAAAGTGGATTTACGCTTCTGCGTTAAACTGATGTTGTAGCCTCATAACAACAAACCCTTCTGAAACCTTAAGCCGCAACCTAACGTGCACCTCCCTAAAATTGTAACCACACATCGATACAGGTATGATTGCTGACAATGGTGTTGGCCACTTGTGTAGGCTCTACCGAGAGTCACCACAGTTGTATAGATTAAGCTTTACAGTGATCATGACATGTATCAGATGATATTCACAAAGACAGACAGACAGACAGACAGACAGACTCACAGAAAACCACTGCTTATAATTTAATATTATAAATAATAATCATTAATATTTAATAAAATTATCTTACTGAAAAACAGACACAATATGCATCTGTCTCTTCAGACATTGCTGCTGCTGTTGGTTACAGGGGTCCGCCACATCTGATAGCTACAACTGATCCTAATAACTAACGCACACACACACACACACACACACACACACACAGAGTCAAACTCAAACTCTTCTGACCAAACAAACAGCTATTGGCTGAAGGATGAAGCAATGGACCCCTATAATGAGAGACCCAGCAGTAAGCTTGTCTCCTTGCCCCTCACATAGCAGGATTAAAGGCACTCCCTGCAGGAGTTAGTATACACACACAGATTCACACACACACACAAGCTTTTATCTTTTTGTCTAAATGTGCTTATCTGTACAACATTGTGTTTTAAATTGCCTGACCACTGAACACTTTCTCTTTCAATTTCTGTCTTGTTTCCTGTTTCTGATGTTATGGGAAACCGTTGATGCTGACATGGAAGGAACCATTGTTCCTCCTTTCATAGCCATTTTCCACTTTGCTTTTATATTTACTTCTGTAATTTTTAGGCACTTCTTAACCTTTATACAAAGATCACTGGCTTCCTATCTGGCACAGAATCAATCACCTCCCAAATAAAACATACATCAGAAAGAGACCCCCATGCTATGACAAGGGGCCCCACACTCTCTTTGTATAAATCAAACTGCTCTAAACTCCCTGGAAAGCCAGGGCCCTGAGAAAGAGTCCCTAGAGCGGCTGTGGAATGATATCCGATCCAGAGGGTTGGGGTGAGGCAGGGGGCTCTGGGAAGTGCACCCCCATGGCTTGTCCCCAGTGCCTCTGCAGCCCTACTTGTGAATGCAGTTGTCTCAGTCGGGTTAATTGGGAATTCCCTGAGTGCAAAGCACTGATGAGAGCATGATGGAGGGGAAAGTTTTACTCCGGCCCTCCAAAGAAAACACAGCAGGGATGTAGATGTGCACCGCAGGCCATCATGAATTGGAACAGCAACAGAAGCAAGCAAAAATAAATAAAAATGTATGTGTGTGTTTGAACAATGGAGGGGTGGAAAGAAGCAGGATTGGGTTGCAATTCATCTGTCAGGAGGGAAATTAGGCAAGAGTGGCCTGATAAAAAGAAACCCTTGTTAAAGGTTCTGCAACTGCAAGGAGGAAAAACAAGGAGAAGCTTCGTGCACCTACTCAATGTCTGTATGTCTGTCTGTCTTCTGAAATGTAAAAAAGAAAAAAACATTATGCAGAAGACAGCAGCAACCCACAGAAGACCAGGACTGAACATCAGACAAAGACCGCCAAGACAACCTGCTGCTGCCCCCACAACTACACACACACACACACACACACACACACACACACACACACACACACACACACTGAGTGGAAGAGGTTATCACAGACGGTGTGTGAAGACAAGAGGACGCAAGGAGGGCATTTATCACATCTCTCACAGGTCTGTAATGCCAAAAAGACACTTCATAGCACACCTCTCACAGCCACTCACACAAAAATGTGTCTCCAGATGTGAATATCTATCTTCTACTGACTGCATTATGTGTCTCACCTCTCCTGCAGAACCATCATGCAATATCAAATATCAAAGAATCTAAGGATGTGTATAATCTTTATTTCTTCAGAGAAAAACAGAACTGAGTTAGACATTACAGAGTACTTAAGTGTGGAAAAAGAGCTTTTAATGAGAGAGAGCAAAAAAAGATAGAGTAAATGGCAGAGGGGTTAAATTAAAGAGTGGGAGATGGCTCTGATTCAAGAAAGAGACAGAGAGAGAAAGGAGGGAGTGAACAACTATTTGACTTAACAGACAATCAGACTCCAAGACTGAAGGGGGGGTCTGTATTCAGAAGAGATGTGGAGGAGGAGGATGAAGTCTATAGGGAAGAGCAAAAAGAGAACAGGAGGGGAAAACTGAAGAAAAGTACAGAAATGAAGTAAAATATGACTAAAATATGGGTTTTCCTGCTCGAACTGATGCATTCCAGCCAGTGCAGCAGAAGCCAAACTCTCCATCATCTGGCTTGGTGAAGACACTCCCATGGTCTGTCGTGACCTGCCCCTACAACCCCCACCATGTACACCCCAAATACATTTATACACACACAAACTCTCTCACCCTTCTTTGTCTAGAGCTAACTGAATCAAAGGGAAAATAATTCACAGCTGCGAAAGACTTCAAACCAGGAGGCCCCTCATTCTCCATCTGCACCACTGCCCCCAGCCTTCAAATGATCATAAATCATTCTCACTGTATCACCGTCACACCGCCCTTTATTTATGAAACACCCCGTAAGTCAGGGTCCCACACAACCACAGGGCTACAGCTACTGCTCCCCCCACCCCCAACACCCGGATGTGACCCACTGTTGCTGAGGTAACTGCCAACGTGTATATGTTGTGTGTTTGTGTGTAGGGGTCGGTTCTAGGGCCAGTGCATTGAGATGTGTGGACCCCCACACTCAGCACTGTGGCCATATCCGCCTGGCCTCTGTCAGCCTCCACTTTGATCCAGTAGCCATCAACACTTCATTACTCTGTGGCCCGTCTTCCTCTTGCTGCTGCTTCGCACAAATGGCCTTGTCCCTGCTGCGGTTGGGGAGTTTACATTGCTTAGCACAGAGTACTCACTCTCTATTCTCTCTGTCTCTCTCACACCCACACACATATTATTCGTGGGTTTACACAGATGTAGGTTAATGACCCTCTCCCACCTCTGCAAAAAACTTGTACCTATGCTTTATGGGCGGTTAAAAATATCCAGCTACTGAACCAAACTAAATGAGACTGAAGTGAATGATAACAGCTTTTGTGAATGGTATCCTGATTAGATTAAGGCAATGAAAAGCATTTGTTCTCATGTTTGTAGTCACCCTTTTTTTCAAAATACAGGAATGTGAAGAAATCAGATACAAATTTGCTATCTCATTTATGTGAAGCACCTATTTTTCTGTTTGACTTGTTGACTTTACTGTCAGCTTCATATTTTTGTAGCATAAAACACAACATTTGCTGGTTAACATGCATTAAAATCTGATTCCCTTGTTTCAAGAAAAGCAAAAAAAAACAAAACATGTAAGCACGCTTATATATCATGCAATACACTATATGGTAAAAAGCATCGGACCACATCTCTGAATTCAGGTGTTTCATTCAGTCCCTTTACCACAGGAGTATAAAATCAAGCACCTTACATGGGTGAAAGCATGAGTAGTTCTAAAGAGCTCACTGAATTTCAGTGCAGTACTGTAATAGGATATCATCATTGCAACATGTCAGTTTATGTCATTTCTTCCCTCCTCAATATTCCACTATCAACTGAAAGTGGTATTATTGAAAAGTGGACACATTTCGAAACCACAACACCTCAGCCATTAATTGGGAGACCATGTAAAGTTACAGAGCGAGGTTGTTGAGTGCTGAGGCACATAGTGCATTAAAGTGGCCAGCACTCTGCTGATTCAGTAACTACAAAGTTCCAAATCTACCCTGGCACTGACATCAGCACTCATTATTGTTAAATGAAACTATTTATAAGGTACTCCTCTGCAAATATTTTAATGGGCTAGTGCTTTGTGACAAATAAAATTTTAGTTCTTTGGGTCTAGCTGGTCAGCACCTGGAACTTCATGGCACGGGTTTTCATGGCCAAGCAGCCAAGCCTTATATCACCAAGCACAATGTCAAGCATCAGACGGAGGCAAAAAGCACACCACCCTGGATTGTGGAGTAGTGGAAACATGTTCTGTGGAGCAATGAATCATTCTTTTCTATCTGGCAGTCTAATGAATAAATCTGGGTTTGGCGAATGCCAGGAAAAGGTTACCTGCCTGACTGCACTGTGCCAACTGTGAAGTTTGGTGAAAGTGGAATAAAGCTGTAGGGTTGATTTCTGGGTTTGGCCTGGGTCCTTAGTTCCAGTGAAGGGAAATCTTAATGCTTCAGCTTACAAAGACATTTTGGACAACTCTATGCTTCTAACTTTGTGGGAGCAGTTTGGAGAAGGCCTTTTTCTGTTCCACCATAACTGCGCCTCAGTGCACAAAGCAAGGTCTATAAAGACATGGTTGGATGAGTTTGGTGTCGAAGAACTTAACTGGCCCTAACAGAACCCTGACCTCAGACCCATCCAAGACCTTTAGGATGACCTAGAATGAAGACTGTGAACCAGACCCTCTCATCCAACATCCGTGTCTGACCTCACAAGTGCTCTTCCAGATGAACTGGGGCAAAAATTCCCACAGACACACTCTTGTATCTTGTAGAAAGCCTTCCCAGAAGAGGGGTAGCTGTTACAGCTGCAAGGGGGGAACCAATTTCATATCAGTGTCTATGGATTTAGAATGGGATGTCATAAAAGCTCTTTTAGGTGTGATATGCAAGTGGCCCAATACTTTTATCCTTTCAGTGTGTTTGTAAATGTTTACAGACAATGTAATTTATTTATTTACTTATGTACCAGAAGCCTTAAGAGTTAGTGAGTGAGAGAGTGAGTGACAGGTCCATTCTTTGCATCTGTCATGGCCTGTTTGCTCTGTCCCATAGGAAGAGGTTTCTAGAGTCACAGATGCATGTATGCATACACACACGCCAACACCCAAAAGAATTCAAAAGTGCACACGGATGATGAGATCACTCTTCAACTCTCCTTCCATCCCACACCCAACTTGTATTCTGTTTCCTGTTGAATCCTGTCTTTTCAAAAATCACCTGCTGTTTTATGAGTGAGTGTGTCTGCAGACACCCAGAGTCAAATGCACTCAGAAATACTGGACATAGCTGCAACCATCAGGGGGCAGATTAAAACAAATACAAACAGGAGGAAGAAGTGCAGGAATACAGGAGAGATAAGGAGAAGACCAAAATAGAAACATGGAATTTATTTCATGCCAGTGATAACTACACGTGGACATGTTTATTCTTTGTGCTATCATGCCATATCAACATTACATGAAGTCTAAGAAGAAATGTTAACAGCCTTCTGTTGATAAAACACCATGAAGAAAATAGAACTCTGACTGGAAAGAGATGGGAGAGCTAAGATGCCGGGATCAGGGAATAAAATATGGTGGCACTGAAACTGCAAAAGCAGGTGAAGTGAAGGAGCAGCTAAAAGAATGCTGATATGTGAATACATAAAAACATATAACATGAGATCATTAGAAATTGTTTACCTCCTTCTGTTTCTCTTTCTGTTTCTCTTTCCCCCTTTGCCGTTCTCACTTAATCTCTTTGATGAACACTGAACCATCTCTAAAAGGCTGCCATGTTGCTTATCTTTATACCTCTCTCTTTTATTGTACCCTCTCCATGCCAAGGCATACAGAAAATTCAAAAACAACAGTGTAAATGAAATCCACACGTACAAAGTTCCAGAGGTAGAGTTATCGCAGTGAAGAACCAAAGTCCAAAATGCAAAAAAATGAAAGACGGGCAAAACCAAGAAAGAAGGGGGAATTTAAAAGCTGCCCCCTTTCATCCCTCAGGCTAGCCCTATTTAAAGTTGCCTTTTTTACTAGCCCATCACAGAACAGGGCAGGTTTAAACAGAATGGAGCTTGCACAGACCAGCTTTCTTCTTTTTGGTCCATAGTATGAAAAAGAAATAAGGAAAATAAAGGGAGAAGGGGTGAATAAATAAATAAAGGTGCATTTGGACAAATGCATAGTGGCATGAGATGGAAAGAAACACAACCAACTGTGTTCTTTTCCCATCCTTGGCTTGCAGGAAAAAAAAACAAGTCAGGCCAAGGGTAGACGAACAACATTTTTAGCTTTCTAATAAATGAAGAGAGACGCACAAACTGAACCCCTATTCAGACTGGGGACAGACAGAAAAAAAACTTGGCATGAAACAATGTTTCTCACACACAATGTGGTGAATGTCTCCTGACCAGAGAGAGCCCTGACAGATGACCTTTACAGGGATACAACGCCTCTCAGCCCCCTTCACCAGAGGCTGGAACCACATGGAAAAACTGACCCCTGTGAAACCCTTTCCACCATGCCCGAAGCTCCCTCTCAAGTCAGTGGGCTCATTTTGCCCTTAGTGTCAAGTGGGGGATGCAGACAAAGTTGCATGGATCACTGCATTCCAGGAATAGCTGAATCAAGCCTTATGGTGTCTTGCATGCCGTTGTCAGTGTCTCTCCATCCCTCCTCATCACTGTGATCACAGACAGAGCTTCTATTGAGGTCTGGCAGACAGGGAGACAGATGAGCTTGCATGCAGACAGACAGACAGACAGACACACAGGGTTGTGCTGTACATCAGAGCTTGACTCTCTTACCACACTATGAATCAGCATTTCTGACCATAAACTCTGTGCCCTGGGTGCAATGGCTTGTACCCTACAATGGTCGTCTTGTCAGTGCTGTCTTACTGTCCCTGCACCACCAATATAAGAGTATCTCCTCCTGTCAATACTAAAATCTCTGTGACCTGCACCAATGTGCCCAGGGGAAGGAGAGGGAACCATAAGACTGATATTTGTTTTATCACTGTGCTGGTCTATCAAGGCAGAGTCTTTAAAGTCCTGCTTGAGGAGCAGGAGAGAAAGCAATGTCCCAGTGCCCATGGCTGGGCAAGATCACAATCAAGAAGAAATAATAGAGTGCAAAGATAGACTTAATGAGGAACACAGTCAGACTGTTCCAGGCTATGCTGTTTATCCCTTGGTTGTCTCTTACTTACAGAACAGACCACATAACTCCCATACCTCCCGACAGAGCTATGCACAGCCTAACAGGCTGAAGTGTAAATACATCAGAAATACATCTCAGCTCCAGCCACTGTGTCTCCTCTGATCCTGAACAGGACATGTTTTTTAAGAAACCAATGCCAAAGAGTCTCTAAGAACAGTGCAACCCCCTTCAATCTCTCTCTCATTCTCTTTGTCACCTTGTATTCTCTGAGCTCACTGTTTCCAGACAGGGCCAAACAAAAAGAGAGCAGAGGAGCAGACGTGCAGTACCAAGTGATAGATATTTTCTAGATACAGAAGACTCTCTCTCTCTCTCTCTCTCTCTCTCTCTCTCTCTCTCTTTCTCACTCTTCAACAGAAGTCAGGGCTAAAGTGCCTATGGCTCTGTCGCTTTTTGGCACAGCTAACACAGGTCTTTTTGCCAAACATGAGAAGAGAGGGTGGTGATCAATAAAAATGACGGAAAGAGAGGAGGAGAGGAGGTAGCAGAACTTTGGTTGCCAATTGTCGCATTGGCCAAGGCACTTTGAGAGTATGAGTTACAAAGAAAAAAAGGAGAAAGGCAAGGAATACGTATCAAGACAAGCAGGTTAGTCCAACTTTGCCTCCCTCTTTTACTTACCTGTGAGAGGGAAACTGGTAATTTGCATGTATTAGTTGGTGTGTTTGCACTGAGCAGATGAATGGCTTTACTGTGATATGCTGTGGGTTAATACCAACACTATACTGATGATCTGGAGCTACTGTGTGTAGACATCAGCATGCTTTTGAGCAAGAGTTTGCTAACAGCCTATACAGCAGGTGTGTGACTTACCTTAACGGTGCGGTGGTGTTTGCGGGAAGGATGACAGCGCATGTTGCTGGTGTTGCAGCAGCCTGTGCAGCGTTTCACCTCCACACAAGGTGGCCATATCAGGAAATTGGCCGATGTGGGATCCACCTGGCTCCTGGGGATCTCGTAGATCACCGTCCGTGTCTTGCACACTGCGGGGACGGCCTCCTCTACTGTAACGGAGACAGGGAGCAGGGAATGTCAAGTTAATGAGTTTGGTCTGCATCAGCGTTCAGTATCACATTTTCCATCTTGATGTACTGTTGTAATCTGTCCTGTTCACTCACAGCTGCTTCATGCATTCTTTCACTGCTCATTATTTGATGACTCATTTGATGTGGGAGCTGTTTGTCTAGGCTTAGATCACACCCAACCTCGTTTAAGGCTGTTAAGAAGACAAGCTATCCAAAAAGCTGATCTCATATCAACTAAGAAGCTTAGGACTCAGTGAGACATTAAGAGTACTCCTTTGTTCAGAGCTCTCAGTGGGGTTAATGCGGCATGACAAGGCCAGAAAACCTGTATGTCCACCAGTGGGAAATCTAATAATGGCCTTTGACCCCACTGGCTGCAATGAAAAGAGAAACGCTTTAAGGAATCATTGCGGATTTAATGCTCTGACAGGCACTTAAACCTAAAGATTTGACAGAGAGTGTACAGCAAGATACTATTATGTCGTAAAGATGATATGTCCATCATGTGTAGACAGCTGCCAAAATGGTATACTGTATCATACACTTATGATATACATGAAATATGACCAATCACACCACCCTGTGTTGCTTTAAATGCTGAGGCACTGGGAGAAACAGTCTTAATACATACACATCACACATTACATGGTATTCTACACTCCTCTATCAGATATCATACCGCGTGGCGTTTTATGAAGAAATCTGACTGAGAGCCCAGGCGAGCTGCAACTTGATCCCTGAATGCCTGGAATTTTCACGCTCAAGGATATATTTCTCTCCTGACGCGTGTGTCTTAGATCTGCAAGCCTCTGGCCAATTAAAAGGCTTCATGTCAGACGGCCTCGTCAACCTCATACACCAGTCTCATTTCTCACGATTCCCTGATTGCCATAAATACTGGGTAGATGTCTTCATTAGGGTTCCCTTTTATCCACAAAAAGCACCATAAAAGCCACTAACCATTAGCTTTGTTTAAAATTAGTGTAAAGTGATCTCCTGGGAACTCGTGTCAGGGGTGATATTTAAGATACAGGCTATTTTTAGGGCATTTTGACACTGTAATATTATGTGCCAAATTGTGATGTAGGCTATATAGTGTAAAATGTAATCATGATGCAACCTCTGAGTAACACAGTTAGGCATGTTGTATTGTTTCAGTCTTACCAATGCTCCTCTTGCGTCGGCTGTGCAACTGGGAGCTCTTCAAGTCATTGTAGTAACCATGATGATGAGAGGAGTTCTTATGGTGGTTGCGGTGCTTGTGGTGCTTGGGCTCCTCGATGACATCGTTTCCCGTACCTCGTCAAAACAGAAGGCCGCCATATTAATAGTGTCACACAGAGAGAAAGCAAACGCAAGCAAACACACAAAGCTTATTCAGCCAGTAAACCAGCTATGAGCTGCAGCTTTAACAATGCTGAATGGCTGCGATGAGTGGCTTGGTAGACCTCAGAAAAAGGCAGCATGTGATCTGCCGTTGATATTTTATATACCCATTCCACAACAAATTATGTGCTGGTTAGTCATGCAACCATAATGAGATGGTGACTTCCGACTGGTTTCTTGGGCTGTGTTTGATTCTTTGATGTCCTGAAGGGCCTCTTCAACATGCTGGTGGGCAGGAGGGTAGAGCCACTGCTGATGGTGTCACAAACTAAAGTAAATAGTCCAGAGTACTGAGGGTGCAGGAGGGAGACACGTTTTACACAGACTTCTGTGTAATTGCAAGCTCTGTGTGTCAGCCTCACTCACTCATTTGTCTGAACTTTCCCGGTATGAACAAAGTACCTAGACACAGGTGAGTCAGCATGCTCCTTCAAAAACAGCCAGCTTTCACAGACACACAGGGGACTAAAGTGGTCATTTGACAGGTGGTACTCAGCCACCATTATTCCTGCACCTAATTAGTGGTTTGGTGTCTCTCATTTACCTGAAAATGTTTGCTTTTTCAATCATTCAGTGGCCTGGAAAAGTACATGTTTTGTTATGCAAGCTGCTTTAAAGTTTTCTAATGTCAGGCCAGTATAGTCAGTTCAGCTTTTTCACACTCACGGTCATCTGATAAAGCTTGCTTGTTTTGGTCCCCACCCAGAATATAAGGTGGACTGAAGAAAAGTGCCAAAGCAGCAATAAAATGATAACGTTTGCCCGCAGGACACTGCCCTTTCTAAGAGAACAGAGTCTGAGAGTGTTTGCTAAGTGGGTGGGTCTACTTGTCTGTAGGAAAAGCATATTCACTTTGCCTGGCTAACACAATCCAATATATGTACACTCAACAGAAACACATGCCGACAATTACACAAACTCCTCTCATTATCCTCCATAACATGCTAAAACCCAATGTACACCAGCACAACAAAGCTTAGCCATAGGCAAACACATTCCACACATTTAGCCGCTTTGTGATCTGACCAAAATCATCTGAAGGGATTTCCTCTATCTACACAAATTCCACCTCAAGGGATGGCTGCTTAGTTGCCTCTTTTCCCAAGTCTGTCAAGTTTCAGCCCTGATGTAGCCCCTTCAGTGAGAGTTAAGGGAATTTCCATCCAACTTGTGCATTCAGACAGACAACCGGTGACCCAGAACCAAAGGTTCACAGAAGGGAAGTGTTGAGTACTGCTAAAGCAGTTAGTTAATAAGCAAAGGACTGAGTTACCTCCAGTTAGAGACACACATGTGCATCCTGCAAATAGGCAGCAAACACTTTGTAGTGCATGACATATACTTTGAAACTCACACCCACACTCCTGAGTGGATTCCCTTACACTGACACTGTGCTTAATTTACTCCTCTCTTCATCTGAGGAGTGGGGAAGAATGTGACACTGGTGACCACCCAGAGAAAGATTAGCAAAACTGATTTGGGAAAGGGGAAGTATGACAGGAAGTCTAGACCTCCTTTTCAGCACCACAAAATAATTATTTTGTTAGTTTTCCTTTTCAATTAAAGGAAAAAAATAGAAAATATGGGAAAAAATAAGTAAGAAGAGAAAAATAAAGATCAACAGGATAAAGAAGGGTGTAAGAAAGGTGGAGACAAGAGAAAAGTGGAGAGAGGGGATTGCTCCAGTGCTGGTTCCAGGTGACTAGGAAGTAACAACACACCAAGAACATTGTCAAACTGAGACAAGAGAAAAGAGGACATGCAGGAGACAGTCTCTTGCCATGAATCAGGCTTTCATGACTGGCAAATTACTCCCTCCATTAGCTGAGGGCCAGGGCTCCCTCCCTGTAGTCCTCCTCCTCTCTTTCTCTTCCCTCTCCTTAAACAAATAGCCAACATGCTGTTGACTTGTAGTAATAACTGACTCCATAATTCTTTCTCAGTGTCACTTGTCCTTGATTTGTTTTTGTCAACAGTTGCATGGTTGAGTTGACAAAGCATTAGTTTAGGTCATAAGGGCAGCATGTCCTCTCTGTGGATGCGAAGGCAGGTAGGAAGCACAAAAACTTTGTTTTTGAAGGCTTTAGGGTAGTCTTTCTGTACAGGAGGTAAACTCGTTGTCAGCTTTTCAGAAACAAGGCACATTGCACAATAAGTGTAGCCTTTCTGAGGATAAGTGGGAATACAATCTCCAGATTCCTTGTGCTCCCTCCTCCACCTCTGCCCCATGCTAAGAGTCAGGTTCCCTTTTCTGTCAAAGTCCTTCACTGACAAAGATAAGAGCAGGCAAGCAGGGGGGCACCTCAAGAGAGTGAAGAGGAATAGGGAGGAGAGAAGCACCTCAGGGGCCAGACGGCCATCTGCAGGCTCCGACAGGGTCATCTCATCCGTCAGTCAGAGCTAAAGACCCTATCCTCCCAAAGCAAATGCAAGCTTTGATGAGCAAAGCATGAAACAACCTTCCCGGTGATTATACCACAATTATCCTAACTGGCTGAATTATTAAGTGATAATAAGCAAGATAGGTACTTCAGATACTGGCAACCAACTATTATTCATTTTATTATTATTATTATTATTGACAGCACCATTCTTTGTTAGAATAATCCAGTTGTCACATAGCCTTTCAGATATAAATAAATCAATCTTAGGCTTTTCTTTTTATGTCCCTGTTTGATATGTTACAACATATGCTATATATTGCAGCAAAAGCTCTGAAACTACCCTGG
Organism: Etroplus canarensis; assembly: GCA_015106775.1. Lineage (NCBI taxonomy): Eukaryota > Metazoa > Chordata > Actinopteri > Cichliformes > Cichlidae > Etroplus > Etroplus canarensis. The sequence continues at coordinate 3,918 of VUQH01017144.1, read as the reverse complement.
CTGGAATCAAAGGTCCAGGGCTGACCAGGGCAGCCAAGCTGGCCTTCAGACAGATTTATGTCCTCGTAATAATTATCAGCCTACTACTGTTACCCTGCAAACATTACTCTGTTTGAAGAAAGACGTGTTAATTCAATTATAAACACCTCTACTCATGCTAGAGGCACTCAGTGGATCTATTCTGGGCTTAGCATAAAGACGGGTGATCACTGTCATGCAGTACGGGCTGGTTTGATTGTGAACTGATAACACACTAATGATGTGAGCGCTATTAGTCCTAATTAATGTGTTCTTCAGAAAGGCCAATGCATGGATACACAGAAGAATACTTGAGTGAATGTCCCGTCCCAGTGCTACTCTGCTGAGTTTAGGTTTGGGGTTGTTAATGAGCTATGACTGCTGAAGTAGCTGACATCATTTGGGACTGTTAAAGCAAATTTTGTAATTACCTATCTCCATCAACTAATCTTTATGGGAGAGTCCAGGATGTGATATATGAGCAGGACCTGTGTAAATAGAGGCTCAAACAGCTTCTTCCAGAGCATGCTGTTACTTAATTTAAGAGCATCTGAGACATGAAAAAAGCAGCACCTGAAGCAGAACAAACCCACCTGACCAAAAAGCTGATGGCTCTGTTAACCTGGCAGCAAACGTGTCAGCTGGCTGCAATAAAGCCATCTCATTGCAGGAACTATTGCAGCAGGACGAATACACACAACCAGCAAAAGTCCATCTTTGTCACATGTGCACAGTAAATGCACCTGTCGTGGTTTTATCGTGCATGCCAGGGCTGCACTTGGCAGCCCCCACTGGCGCACAGATCCCTCAGCAATTTCCTGTACATGGGTATGTTTTGGGAGCTTAATTTGTGGAGTGCACTGATACCCTGTTGAATATAACCAGCAGAATGTGTCACCACAAGTGGTATACCTGATCGGTGACTTAATTCACTAAATCTGCAGGAATGGCAAAGTGTGTACTTAATTAAACTTTCTCATGAATGGATTCCTCCTTCTGTAAGCTGTTCGCCACAAATGGATGACACCAGGTTATTATCAGTGGCTTTTGGGCTTAGCTTTTTCCACCTATCCATTCAACCTCCACACTATATAGAATTTAACTGTTGAGAAAATGCAGCCTGTCCTGTGTTCTTAACTTGATCATAAAGACATCAGGGGCCTAATAAAACCCTATTCCTGATGTGATCTCACATCTGAACAACTTCAAGTGCATCGGGATTCAAAATGTAATTCATATCATTTATTGAAAGTATCAAGAGGCAGAATTTACCTACGGAGTCAATCTCCAGTAGCCGCTGGAGGTCGCTGATGCTGTTGATTTCGCTGTGGGACAGTCGGTCTATCAGCTCCTGGGGAAACTCCACTTCCTTTGGGGTGTGTGCAGATTGAGGGAAAAGCAGGAGGGGTGGGTAAAAAAAAAAAAAAAAACAAGGGAGAAAAAT
>VUQH01017141.1:3214-22436 GCA_015106775.1 Etroplus canarensis | reverse complement strand
TCTGTGAACACAGTTTGCTGTGTCATCCACAAATATACACTACCAGTCGAGAGTCTGGACACGCTTGGCCATACTCCACTATGGCCAAGCGTGTCCAAACTTTTGACCGGTAGTGTATGTTGCCTCAGTGTCTGTTCAGTTATCCATAAATAACCTTTTCTGTGTCTCTCATTCTGTCTCCCTGCAGAAAGACTGTATAACTCCAATGGACGTGACTTGAGAAGGGCACTGTTCTCTCTAAAGCAAATTTTTCAGGTAACACACACACACATATTTCAGTGTAATTACTCTTAGTGTGTTGTTGCAGAATACAGTTGGTTATTGTGGCCACTGTGTGCTACTGTGATGACAGGATCTCCATCAACGTGGCATTTCTCTCTCTGGCTTTGTGTGCGTGTGTGTTTTCATTCATGCTTGTGTGTGAATCTTTTATTTCAAGATGTGAGAAGTGTTAACCACTTTGAAAAACAACAGCTTTATTCTGCAGCACAAACACAACAAAAGCCCTCCAATATAAAGAGACAATGCTTCAGCAAACAACAAAAGCACTGTGAGATCTTTCAGGTTGTTCACACAAGTGCGGTATTCAAGCCATGAAAAATTGCCTTTTTCTACAAAAAATACTACAGCTACTGTACAAATGAAATTGGTTTCCCTAGGCTCTGTGCTTATTTTATACTATCTTCCTCTCGGAAGCTATCTGAACCTGGAGCTTTAATTCTGCACCCAAAGACTACATTCACTGATGAGTTTGTGAAGTACACTACATTAAAGTGTTTTTGTTTTTGATATAAGAGATATGTCAAAGCAACAAACTGCAAAGCGCAGCTGTTGAGCAAGTGGCGTGTATATATATCAGCTTGCCTGATCCCCAGACGAGGGTTTAAAAGTTTATGAACTGTCAACTTTAAACTTAAATCTGCACATTACTGACATCATGTGGCAACAGAAGGAAATGCATTAAATGTGTGAATAAAATTAGAAGCTGTAGGAAATTGGATTAGAAATTAGAAATCTTGATTGTCGTTGTACAAATATAATGAAATTGCAGAGCAGCCACACCTTCATATGCATACATATACCTGTATGTACTTGAGTATGTACATACACACACCTATACATATACATACACTCACACATGTATTACACATATACATATTAAACATATATACAGTAATGGAAATCCGGGTTACTGGATTAGTAGATAGATGTTTGGTTCAGCTGCTCCCACACTTCCTCTGTCTTTCTCTGTTTTATGTCAGGATGACAAAGACCTGGTCCATGAGTTTGTGATGGCTGAAGGTCTGACGTGTCTCATCAAGGTGGGAGCAGAAGCCGACCAAAACTACCAGAACTACATATTAAGAGGTATAGTCTCTCTCTATAATAGCATACGGGGAGAATGCCATCATTAATATGTCATGCACATAGAGGAGGCGTGCCAAATTCTGGTTCTCTTAATGGCCCCATGCGAAATGAGAATCATATCAAGGACCACACATACGCTATATGGACAAAAGTATCAAGCCACTGAGAGGAGCTTTTATGACATCCCATTCTAAATCCATAGGCATTACTATGGAGTTGGACCCGCCTTTGCAACGGTAATAGCTTCCACTCTTCTGAGAAGGTTTCTACAAGGTTTTGGAGTGGGTATGTGGGAATTTTTGCCCATCCATCCAGAAGAGCATTTGTAAGGTCAGACACTGATGTTGGATACGAGGGCCTTGTTTGGGATCTCCATTCTAGTTCATCCCAGTGGTGCTAGATGGGGTTGACATCAGGGCTCTGTGCAGGCCAGCCAAATTTTTCTGCACCAAACTCGTCTAACCATGCCTTTATAGACCTTATGTTGTGCACTGGTGCACAGTCGTGCAGGGACACAAAAGGGCCTTCCCCAAACTGTTCCCACAAAGTTGGAAGCATAGAATTGTCCAAAATGTCTGGGTAATCTGAATTGTTAAAAATTTCCCTTCAGTGGAAGTAAGGGGCTCAGGTTGACCCCAGAAAAACAACCCTATGGTGTTATCCCTCCTCCACCAAACTTTACAGTTGGCACAATGCAGTCAGGCAGGAAACATTCTTGTGGCACTGGTGGCGTGCTTTACACCACTCCATCTGACACTTGCCGTTGTGCTTGGTGATGTAAGTATTGCGTGCAGATGCTTAGTCATGGGAACCCATGTCTCGAATCTTCTGGTGCACAGATTTTATGCTGATGTTAATGCCAGAAGAGGTTTGGAGCTCTGCAGTTATTGAGTCAGCAGAGCGTTGGTGACCTCTCTGTGGTTTCTGAATGATTCCACTTTGCCATAAAACTATTTACAGTTGATCATGGAATTTCTAGGAGAGGCGGAATTTTACAAAGACTTGTTCCAGTGGTAGCTTCCGATTACGGTACCACGCTGGAACTTAAGCTCTTTAGAATGACCCATTCTGCCACAAATGTTTGTAAAGGCAGATGGCATGGCTTGGTGCTTGATTGCCTGTGGCAATAGGACTGAATGAAATGCCTGAATTCATTGATTAGGAGCTGTAACCCAATACTTTGGTCCATATAGTGTTGATTTACCTAACAAACAGTATATACTGCTATCTAGTGTTTTGTAGTGGCTTCTGGTGGTACCTTTGATAGCCTCTAAGCTTGTTACATGATGCTGTTCCTTTATGAACCTAAGAAAGTGGTGTTTCTTTTGTTTTCTTGCTCATGATGTGTATAAACTGTTGAACTGGCACAAAACTTAGAATCAACATGTGGTGAAATAAATTATGAGGTTCACTTTAACTCTGACTCTTGGCTAAGGTGTAATGTGATCTGTGCTCTGCTTTGATGCACAGCAACAGATGAAAAGTGCAACGTTCTGCACACAGCTGCCATTTGATACTTTTTTATTTATTTATAGGTTTTTACAGTGTGTTATAAATCAACTTTCTGTATAAGATTTTGTAACATTAATTTTTTATTTCTTTCTCAGCCCTTGGGCAGATCATGCTGTATGTGGACGGGATGAATGGTGTCATTGGCCATCCTGAGACAATCCAGTGGCTTTACACTCTTGTTGGCTCAAAGGTATAACCAAGCGAAAGTCTTTAAAAACTCACACACACTAAAAGCAGCCTGCGACTGGCTCTGAGCTAACCAGCCAGTGTTTGGAGAACATTATTTTTAGCCTTCATCCAAAGAAACACACACAAACACATACACTACTGATTGTATTCTGTGTTTCCAACTGTGGGTGGTGTCTTTTGTTGGTTTTGTGGTGTTCTGGTGCACTAGGCACCAAGACACTCTGATGCTAGGACTTTTTTTGGACCAGGCTGGTCCCTATCATATTGCAACCCTTCCAGGTTTTGCTGTTATTGCCAGTGTGAAGATATAGCAATAGAATCTTCAGAGGAAGTCCCTTCCAGCACCCTGCTGCCCACCGGCACTGAGAAGTCACATGTCTGAAACGGTGCTTGGGGTAAAAAATGAGGCACCAGTCAAAGCCCCTTGCCCAATCTGAAGGGAAGCAACCTTCTAGTTCACCGGCTACCCCACTAACCAGGTGATGACAGATTAGCCACCGCTGCACATTGCCTGTCGCCTGGGGCAATTCTAGAGTGGGATATGGCCCATGATTATTGCATTTAAAATGATACTAGGCCCCTCATGCTCGTCCTGCAGAGTGTGAACCCACAGGAGGATGGTCCTACACATAGCTCATTCAAACTAAGCCCTCCTGAGGCCCCTCAAGTAAAGGCAAGACCACCAGTTGCTTGCCAACAAGACCCTCCCCCAGGTCTGGCTCCAGGATAGGAACCAGAGTATCCCTATACCAGGCCCTTAATCTTCTTCTCATGGGAGCATTTGGAATCATACTTAGTCTGGCCCCTCACCCAGAAGCAAAGGTGATTCATGCAGGATATGAGGCTGTAGATCATTTCAGAGCATAGCAAAATTTTCTTTAGATTTTTGCTTGTGTTGTATTTTTATCAGCCGTGAGTTTGTGGGGGTCCGCTGCAGTCCAAGTCATGTAAATTAGATCATCCAACTGGAAAGCAGTATAATAAGAACAATTACAGTTCTGCAGCATCTTTGTTAACAAATCATTTAAATCCCGACCTTACAGTAATCCAAACCATAATTTCTAGATGCTTGATAATAGGTAACTCTTACACTAAAATCAAAATAAACCTTTCATTACCCAAAATATAAACTAAGTCATGTAAAATGTAGTGATTTACATCATGAAGCTTTTTATCCCCAAAATGGAGGCGAGTCCCCACAATGTCACTGAATAGATTATGTCCTCACTGCATGGTTATTACAAGCACACACACACACATTAACAAACAAAAGATTATGCAATAATGCCTCTGTGTATGTTTTGGTTTGCCACTACTGCTAAATCTGTCTGTCTAGAGGCACACAATAAACAAATCCTTAACACATACAAGGACATAATAAATAGAATAGATCTCTAAAATTATGGCCTATGTTTTATATAAGTTAGTTTATATTTCTGCCTTAGTTCCGTCTGGTGGTGAAAACAGCTCTGAAGTTGTTGCTGGTGTTTGTGGAGTACTCAGAGTCCAATGCCCCACTGCTGATCCAAGCCATCACCTCTGTGGACACAAAGAGAGGTACAAATAACTTATGCCACCATGTGCTGAGGGACTTGTTCTGATTAATTATTGTGTTTGCCTTGTTAACTGTTTAGTTTATTTGTATGTTGAAGTACTGAGAGATTGTTTAGATGACAATATTTTTCAACTGATCCATGGAATTTAACTGATTGATTTCCAGGTGGCAAGCCATGGTCCAACACTATGGAGATCTTGCATGAGAAGGATGGAGTGGATACGGAGCTGCTTGTCTATGCAATGACCCTCATCAATAAGGTACTCAAAGCCATAGTTTCTACTTTTACCAAATGCTTATATACTTGTATGGATACAGAAAAATATCTTTTTGAGTGCTATCTCATCTTTCTCACTTAATTAATTCAATTATTTATTTTGTGTTTTATTAATTTGCAAGTCAATATAAACTATACTGCTGGATTTTAACTCTCTCAGAGGTTTTTTTACCCAAGTCAAAATGATTATGAAAACTGCAGTATTTAAGAGTTTATCTCTCAGAGTTTCTGAGATCAAAGGATTTTAAACCTTGGTTGCACCTTGATGACTTCTCATTTCTTTTTGCAGACTCTTGCAGCACTGCCTGATCAGGACTCCTTCTATGATATGGTGGATGGTCTGGAGGAACAAGGCATGGAGACAGTTTCCCAAAGACACCTGGGGCGGAAAGGAACAGATCTCGACTTGGTTGAGCAGCTCAACATCTATGAGGTCTGACACGCTCACAAGCAAAATATTAAAACTGAATCGTGAATGCTGCTCATGACATACAGCCCTGTTTCATGTCACTTTAGCAGCCAGACTTTACTGCTAAATCAATGTGTTTTAATGCCTGCAAAATGTATTGTGGCATTGTCTCACTAAAATAACAAAGGGCTTCCCTGAAAAAGGCACATGTTGTTGGATGTTTCTCATAAACCTGTACAAATTGTTCTGCAATAATGGTGACTTAACAGAAGTTACCCATACCAGCTGCACCTATTTAACTTTATTGCATAACACCTTTTAAAATGTGTGCTGAAAATAATCTACTTTTGACTGGAGATCATGGAGTCCTATAATTCCAAAATGACATTCAAATTTTGAATGGTCAGACTACAGAGCAGTTTTCCACTTCACCTAAGTACATCTTCAGAGAGCTCTGCTCCAGAAGCAATCGTGTTTCATGCTCTTCTTCATGCTTGTTTTTTTCTTTGCATAGTAGAGTTTAAACTTATATTTGCTTACAGAGATTTGTTTCTGTTCTTTGACTCTTTCAAGGGTATTGTGTACTTTAGAAGATGAAATCCTAAAGTTCTTTAGAAATTTACATTAAAAAAAGTTATTCTTGACCAAGGCTCAACAGTCTTTGAAGTTGTAAAGGACTCCCCATCTTGATTTTAGCTCAGCGGGATGCTCTTTGAAGTTGTGTGATGCAAAAAACATGGTCTCAACCTGACATATATAGAAAGAGTGCATTTCTTTAAAAAAAAAAAAGATTTCTTGCTTGCAGCATTTGATATGTTGTATTCTTTCTGTTTTTAATCATACACTCACTGGCCACTTCATTAGTTATACCCGTTCATCTGCTTGTTAACGCAAATATCTAATCACCAACTCACATGACAGCAACCCAATACTTTTAGCCATGTAGACATTGTCAAGTTGACCTGCTGAAGTTCAAGCCAAGCACCAAAATGGGGAAGAAAAGTGATTTAAGTGACTTTGAATGTGGCACGGTTGTTGTTCCCAGACTGGTTGGTCTGAGTATTTTAGAAACTGCTGATCTGCTGGGATTTTCCCACACAACCATCTCTAGGTTTTACTGAGAATGGTCTGAAAAAAGAAAAATATCCCGTGCGAGGCAGTTCTCTGAACGAAAAATACCTTCTTGACTCCAGAGGTCAAAGGAGAATGGCCAGACTGTTTCGAGTTGACAGGAAGGCAAAATTAGTTTAAATATCTGCTTCTAACAACAAAAGTACGCAGAAGAGCATATCTGAATGCACAACATGTTGAACCTTGAAGCAGATGAGATACAACAGCAGAAGACCACACCTGTTGCCACTCCTGTCAGAAGATTAAAGTGTTGATGTCATAATGCGGAGTGCGGGGGCTGGACTCAATCGCAGGACACAGAGGATAAAAGTTAACACAGTCTTTATTTAGACACAGGACTGAACGTGCAATGCTGACAGGTAGGCAGGAACAGGAATGAGCTCGGCAAGATCTCGCAGGTAAGGAGGATCGAAGGAGAGTCGCTCTCGGAGGAGCAGACGACAATCTGGCAAGGAGGTGCTGCCTGGAGCCAGCTTAAATCCAGCAGCATCAAGAGGGCAGGATGCAGACCAGGTCTGCCAGCTGATAGCCAACAGCTGAGGCCACACAGAACTAGGTCAGTTCTGCCACACCCTCGGCCGAGGGAGAGAGAGCCAACACACATACACACACACACACACACACACACACACACACACATACTTCGCAGAGCCAACCAGGAGGCGAGGGTCATGACAATTGCTTGATCTAATGAGTCTCGGTTTCTGCTGCAACATTTAGGTGGTATCATCAGAACTTAGCATAAACATCCTACATTTTATCAACAGTTCAGGCTGATGGAGGTGGTGTAATGGTGTAGGTGATATTTTCTTGGCACGCTCTGGGCCCCTTAGTCCCAAATGAACATAGTTTTAACACCACAGCCTACCTGAGTATTGTTGCTGTACATGTCCTTGACTTTATGACCGTTTACCCATCCTCTGATGGCTGCTACCAGCAGGATAACACACCATGTCACAAAGCTCAAATAATCTCAAATTGGTTTCTTGAACATAACAATGAGCTCACTGTACTCAAATGCCCTCCAGTCACCAGATCTCAGTCCAACAGTACACATTTGGGATGTGGTGGAATGGGAGATTCACATCTTGGATGTTCAGTCCACACATCTCATTCATCAGCATGATACTATCATGTCATTAGGACCAAAATCTCTGAGCAATGTTTCCAGCTCGAATCAATGCAGTAAATTAATCCAGTTCTTAAAGCAAAAGTGGTCGGTGAGTGTCTATAAGGTTAGATGAGTTATTGCATTCTGTTTTTATTTTCATTTTATAGCATCCAAGCTTTTTTTTTTTAGAAATGGGTAGGTTTTATATCAGCATGATGCTGTTTCAGCCTGTGGTCCATTTAAAGGGAACTTTCTCTGCACTAAAATTCTTTTGTGGGAAGCAACTCTCACTTTACAACCTGTCATTTCTTCTTCCAGGCGACCCTACGGCATGAAGATGGTGATAATGACAGCCAGCCTCCGCCAATGGGACGCCGGGACCGCAGGCGATCCAGCCTCGGGGGTGGAGACAAAAAGTGTGGCCTGGAGAGGAGGCGGAGCCGCAGGGCCTCTCTAGGGCGAACTGGTCATGCCTCCCCCTGCAGCCCTGCATCCCCACAGCGAGCCGGCTTCCAGCCTTTCAATGGAAACAGAGCTGAAGACGTGAGCGAGAGGTGAGCGTAACGGAAGATGGAGCAGTTAGTTATCACTTATTCAATTACAGGATGATTAAAAAGGTGTCCGAACAAAGTAAATAGACTGGTTGTGGGACCATATATTCAGTCATCTATTTGGAGATGCACGTCTTTTCTGAGCTCAAACAAAAGTTCTGACTATTTTACCACTTTCTGCTCCAGAACACTGTCAGGTTACCTTCACTCCATGTAAGTTCAAACATCCTTCCTCCTCTGCTCCACACAGACCTGCTGTAACAGGCACTCGTGTCCCCGCCACTCACAGCGTGGGTTTTCCTTCTGCAGCAAAACACCACTGCAGGCATCTTCACCACTACAAGAAATATAATCATTTTCAGCGGCAGCGCAAGTCCTGCGGGTTTGCTTATAATTCTAATACAAGCCTACACAATATTAAACCAAAACAAGCTTTTCACAGTGCTCTGTGTGTATGCACAAAAAAGGGAATCTGGCTGTTTATAGATGGTAAATCTTTTCATCTATCTATGATCTTTCATCTCTGACTCCTCTTTAGATTTTAATAATAGATGAACAATAGGATATAATCTGCTTGGTCACATTAGGGGGCACAGAATGGCTGAAAGCGCTAAAGTGTGCATAACTGAGCCCCTGTGAATCTTGAAGAACAAGCTCAAATGTAGTCAGCTGTGTAAGATTCTGTTTGCCGATGATTTTTTATTTGAATGAACCGAATCAATGGTTGAAAGTTGTTTACGTCTGGAGACAACATCCTGCTTCATATCATGCATGCATGCTAGAAAAACAAGCACAACTTTTATTAACCGTCCCATTCGTCACACACACGTGGCTCTGGTCTTGCGGAACAACACCTGGCAGCTCACACGGTCTCCACTGCAACAGGGCTCATCTGGTTTCACTACACCAAACAGTTTGGTGACACTGATCTCAAGCCAGTTTTTCAGCTATGCCCTATTCTCCTCTCAGCATTCCTTCCCCTCTTTTCCTTGTTATCATGTTCTGTCTTCATGTGCATGTAAAACTACCTAACTGGAGGCATGAAGTGTGTAATCAGAAACAGTCATCCACTATTTCTGTGTTTTCTCCTTATGCTTTTGCTTTTCTATCTAGTTTCATATATGTCACGTCTATGTTAGTTGTCTTTGAATGTCAAAAATGTGACTTTTTAGCGCAGCTGTAAACATCTTTTCCACGCACAACCTTCCATCTTTTCCATCCTTTTATTCCAACACTTTCTGTGGAGATTTCCATTTGCATGCTATTCTTACGTGTCACATCATCTCTCCCCTCTTCCTTTCCTCAAATGTTCCACCCATATGTGTATTCATTTCATTCCTCCTCCCCCAACTTCGATAGTGTGGAGGAATGTGAGGAGGATGGCATAGAGGAGAAGAAGGAGGAAGAGGAAGACGAGACTCCTGTGACTGAGTCTGATTCGGATGAGCAGGAGGGGGCTAATGAGACCGCCTCCAGGTATTTTAGGACATAGAGGTAGCATAGAATAAAGGTTCCAAATGTCTCTTTAATCACTGTTTTGTGGTCTATATCCGGCTGATTTGATCTGGTGACCTGTGTGTGTGGTAGATTTCCCTGTCAGTGCTATTTTCTGAAGCCCTTAAAGGTATTTAATGGCTACCTTGTACTTTATCATCTCCCAGTTATGTTTTTGTCCACTTATTCCTCTCAATCCACTCCTCTGTCCCTAGCCCGGCTAGACATCCTCCGTCCATCGTTCAAAGAACAACCCTTCAGTCCATCACCATCACTTCCAGAAAGGAGTCTGTAAAAGAGGATGAGCAGAGGAACTGGACAGAACCATCCCCAGCAACCACCTCCCCCTCTCTCTCTACCCCCACTTCTTCTTCCACTGTCTCTTGCACTCTCAGCCCACCAGCCCAACCCTCCCTCCTGGCCACCCTGCTGGCCAGAAAAAAGTCTATTGTCACCGTGCCAGCTACCAAGGACGTCAGCCCTCCACTGCGCGGCAGCTCACGCGCCTCCCCTGACCGCCTGCCCTATTTACCCCACTCGCCCTTCCACCTGTTCTCATACGATCTCGACGAGGAGCCATCACCTGTGGCTCAAACCAAACCGAGTGAGGAACCACCCAAACCGACATCTCCCAGGTCAGATGGACAGCAAAACACTAACCCATGAATTCAAGAAGCTTTCCACCTCTTTCGACGTTCTGCTTTTACTTTTCCAGTTTCTACTTCTGCTTCTGGCTTCTTTTTTTTTCTTGGCACCAGCTTGGAGCCCCTCTGCACTGCTTTTGTTACTCATCACCTCCCTTTTCACCACTTCTTTTCAATTCTTTCACCTCACAGCTTCTCACTTTGAGTCTGTCGACACTCTTATTATCACTTTTTTTGTTTCTTCACATCTTTTCTTAGTTCTTCCACTTCCTCGATGCACCACACTTTTTTTGCATTCCCCACTTGGTTACCCCGTAGCATTTCCTTTCCCCTCTTTTCAAGAGCAGCACAAACACTATTTCCATTCTCTTCCTCAGTAGTCTCTCTTTATTTCTTAGCTTGATCATTTTATTAGAACTTTGCTTTTTCTCATCCTTACTTTCTCCAGTCTCGTTTAACTTTGATATTATGGGTACAGTATTGTGGTCTTAGAGTTTTATGTTCATGGATAAGACTAGATTTCCATAAGATCCATGCTTGATCAGTGCTTAATTTGATGTGAGAATGCTGCAGCTAGATGCAGTTCATTAATGCTAATGTGTACACCATCAGAAATTGAATTTGATATGCTAAGCTACCTTTGCACTATATCAAATATTTCACATCTTACCTCTTATTTTACAAGTGGTACTGGAATCTTAAATGATACGCCATGTGGACAAAAGTATTCAGCCACCTACACATTAGACCGGCAGGTACTTTTATGACATCTTATTCCAAATCCATGGGCATTAATATGGAGTTGGTCCTGCTTTGCATGCTTCTGGGAAGGCTTCCTAAAGGATTTCAGTGTGCCTGTGGGAATTTCGCCCATAATTCCAGAAGAGCATTTGTGAGGTCAGACACTGATGTTGGATGAGAGGGCAATCTCCATTCTAGTTATTCCAAAGTTGTCTGATGGGGTACAGGGCACCACACTAAAACTCATCCAGTCATGCCTTAATGGACATTGCTTTGTGTACTGAGGCACAGTTATGCTGTAACAGAAAATGGCCTTCCCCAACCTGTTCCTACAAAGTCGGAAGCATGGAATTTTCCAAAATGTCTTGTTAAAACGACGAATCAAGATTTCCCTTCACTGGCACTAAGGAGCCCAGGCCAACCCCAGAGAAATTACCCCATAGCATTATCTCTCCTCCGCCAAACTTTAAATTTGGCACAATGCAGTCAGGCAGGCAACATTTTGCTGGCATTCGCCAAGCCCAAACTCATCCATCAGGCCGCCAGATGAAGAAGCATGATTCCTCACTCCACAGAAGATGCTTCCACTGCTCCAGAAGTCCAGTGGTGGTGTGCTTTACACCACTTCATCACAGCGAGTCAGTAGAGCATTGGCGACTTTTTCGCACAATGCGCCTCAGCACTCAGCCCACTCTGAGTTGCTGTGCTTCCCAAACGTTTCCACTTTGCAATAATACCACTTACAGTTGATCGTACAATATCTAGGGGGGAAGAAATTTCACAAGCTGACAAAGACCCATTCTTTCACAAATGTTTGTGAAGTAAGAATGCATGGCTAGGTGCTTGATTTTATACACCTGTGGTAAGTGGACTGAATGAAACAACAAAACTGAGTGATTAAGAGGTGTGACCCAATACTTTTATCCATATATTGTACATCATTAACTTATGAAAACAAAGTTCTTACCTGCAGTGGTTAAACACCTTGTTAAGGCATATGCATTTTATCCAAAGGTCTTTTCAGAGGATTCTTAGTGAGGACAGACACCTAGCCTGAAATTTTCCGGGAATATGAAAGAATAAACATGACAGCAGTTAGTAATTAGGGTCACTAAAGTGCTGTACCGACAACATTCCTGTTATGTAACAAGGTGTCACACTCATTTCTTGGCACAAGTTTTGCACTCAGTCAGTGTGGTGTTGCACAACCGTGAGAGGTCACTCACCCTCTTTTTCTCCCCCAGGAATGGAGGTTTCATGTCCTACACCTCTCTCAGTACCCCAAGTACACCCACCAGCTCAAGGTGAGAAGACTCTTCACTAATATGTGCCCCCACGCATGCATGGAAAACATCCTTAAAATACACACTGCTTTGCTGTAAACAGGTTCACCTACAAGAACAGATTCATATGTGTTTTCACGGAGATACTCACATGTGTAAAAAATGTGGCGCACATGCAGCCCAATGGTGCTTTCGTGGCGATGACATACTGAAGCAAATGTGAGCCAAGCTAGTTGGTTCCAACTTTACTAAATTCCACATTTTTTTCCATCAGGAAGATAGAGTCACTAAAACATGAATTATAGTATGGCCCATATATACCTAAACACAGAAGCTCTGCTTATGCAAGGGTTATGTAATGTGGTGTGGCTGTTTAAGCAAAGTGAGTGAAAGGAGAGCAATAGAATGAATAAAGAAATGAAAGAAATTTATTTTTCCTCTCTCTTGCTTACTCCTTAAGACCTGCTTTGGGAGGTCTTCTGTCCTCCTCGTACCGACAACACCAGGAATCTCTGGCAGCCGAGCGAGAGCGCCGCCGTGTGGAGAGGGAGGAGAGATTGCAGAAGATAGAAAGAGAGGAGAGAAACAAGCACAGGTGAGTCATCTATGGTTTTGCTTTGTACAAAAGCCATTACAAGTTAAATAAAAGTCTTGAAGGATACCATTTAAAAATTATTAAAATTAAAGGAAACATGGCTGTTTTTTTAGTGTCTAGAAGGGGTAATTCTGTTTCCAAAGAAACTGAAATGTAACTCAGAATCATCTTTCATTTGACCAGTGACATGTAATCACATTACTGACCTGGACTTCCATCCAGTCTAACTCTTGCTATACCATCCTTAATAATGATCAAAGATTATTTGTATACATTGTTTGAACAGATTTGTAAAACCTCATAAGTATGTGCCTCCCTGTCTTCTTTCAGGGAGACACATCCCTGAAAGAATATAGACGTATAACTTCCATGGGAAAAAACATATTAAAACATTATTTTGAGGTGAAGTCAGCAAACTGTTAATGTTTTAAAATCATGGCATAAATAAGTACTTATATATGTTTCAACTTCATTGCTGACAGGCAAGATCGCTTCCAGCAGGACTTTTAATAAAGTTCAGTCATCCAGAAAGAATGATCTCCTACCTCCTTTTCCTAATCCCCTGGAAAATTTCACAAGTTCAAGGAAAAATGTGATTTATGAATTTATAAAGACTAATGAAAAGAGAATTTGACTGCACAGACTCCTTAACAATGTGACAGTGACTATCTGCAGCATTGAAACTACAACGTCCAGAAGATCAACTACAAATTGCCCATCTTACCTCACCCCAGCGTGTTCCTACAATGTTATTTCATACAGGTATAAATTAAAACCAAAGATTTCATTACAAATGTTGGCATTTTAAAGAAAACATATATCATATAAAATGAAATCCTTCTCATTTTCTTATTTTTCTTTCTGCTAGAGAGTGATCCAATTCCCTGTATCCATTACTTATCCGAGCTGAGTGAAAGTGAATTCATGATAATCCTAAAGGCTGACGACACAACAATGAATGTTACTGTACTAATGCAAACTGAATTAGACAGAATCTTAAATACACTGATCAATGAATATAGCTCATAATCCTGATGTAGAGTGCTGCTGTAATTTTTCAGTTTAATTCAATTCATTTTTATTTATATAGCACCAATTCACAACAAAAATCAACTCAAGGTGCTTTACAGTGTAAGGTAAAGACTCCACAGTATTGGAGAGAAAAATCCCAACAATCAGATGATCCTGAAGTGCTCTTTTGGGAAAATATAGTACAATGAGGTCTTTAAGATAGGATGGGGCCTGATTGTTCAAGACTTCGTATATGAGCAGAAGGATTTTAAATTCAATGCTAAATTTAACAGGGAGCCAATGAAGAGAAGCCAATATAAGGGAAAACCTTCATGCAAAGCAACACCTCACTACGAGCAGATGTTATTACAGCAGTGTGAAGTTCACCTGTGGGTTTAACAGCATGTTGCTGAAAATTCAAAACCTGTCAGCAGGTTGTAGAAATAGAAATCTCACTTATAATTAACATTCACATGATCTGCACCACTTTCTCAGCTTTGTTGTTTTTTATGAATGGCCGGTGCGCCACTATGAAGGATGGGCCGACGTTTCGTATGCTGAAAACGGTAAAGGAGGAAGCACTGAAGCACCCTTCTTTAGTGTTTAGAGAATTCAAATAGCTCTTATTATGGTTGCCACATGGATTCTTCTGAGTCACTTCCCTCAGTTAGGAACCCTCCTAAGCAAAATTGACTATTCAACAACACCTCGTGACTGTATTCCAGCTGCTTTTAGAATTGCCGTGTCTATAAAATGCAGCATCTCGCTGATCACGTCACCTGAAAACGTGGCCATCCGAAGCAATATAAGACACTATAAAATAAAACAACAGTAAAAATGTTAATAACTGTAAGTGAAGCTGGAGACAGATAATAATGCAGAATAATAAATGGTAAATAAGTGAGCGTATGAATCAAATGTCTTGATTTTATATTTGTTTAACAGTCTCACAAGAGCAGATTTTATTGTACATAAGACAGAGAGTATGGGATTGTGGGTCAAGTCAGAACTTTGCCTGCTTGCATGCACGATGTGCAGACATGTTTGTTGAGATTTCTCCAGAACATCACTGTGGTGTACGGTGTGATTATTACCTTTAAAATCCTCTGTTTGTGTGCCTCTCACAGCCGCGGGTATGTGGATAAAATGGAAGAGGCCAGGCTTGCGCGGGAGGAGAGGTGAGTGTGTGTATGTGTGTGTGTACACTAAATCAAAACAACGCAGAACAGCTGAACCCGCTGGGATTATGTTTGAGCCGGTGGTTTGGGAAGCTCGGTAATAGCATAATTGTTTGCAGGTTAAAAAGGTGCCCGTTGCCGCCCGAGGCTGGTGGGATACTGGACTGATTTTTCTTTGCTCTGTCTGCCTGTTCTCTCGTTTCTTTAAGGGGCTGTATTTTAACTGCGGCGTTCTGCCAAGGGCCTGATTGTTTTGGCTGCGTGTTGTGAGAAAATCAGGTTCCTGGATTTGTCAGGCTTTTCATACTGAATGGACGTGCACATACACAGCCACACTTTTTACTCAACCACGTGTACTCACACTCACACACGCACATACATCAGAAGAATTTTCATGAGGCTAATAAATCTGTGTTTGTGTGCAGATGGGAATCACAGGAAACAAGAGATTTACTCAGAGGGGTACGCGAGGTCACAATCCACTTTAGGACTGATCATATTTTAGTAAGGACTGATAACAACTGGATAAAAGCCAGATCAAATGTGCTGGTCGTCCTTATATTTGCTCCTAATTACTGTTCTTCTTGTTCTCTGCTCTCTGAGAGTCTGTGGACTGTGCCATGCACTGCTGCTTTATATCAGGCTTGTTTCACCCTCAGTTTGACGCTCAGTTAATACAAGGACACACGGTGCCACTGAGACAGAATGAGAAAAAAAAAAGTTTGGATTCAGTTATGAACGAGGAAAAAAGCCTGAGACAGGCAGAAGCCAGAGCTGGAGATGAGCTATTGAGTGAGTATGTGGGAGATTTATCCACAGGATCACTCTAATTTATTTATGCTGTATTTTGGTGTCATGGTTTGTTTTTTTTAACTCAGGCGCAATAACACTTGGTCAAAAAAGGACTAACATGAAATATAATGGTTTTAATAACAGAAAACAAAAACAACAGAGTCTATTCATTGATTTCAATGGCTGGAAGGAGATAAATGTCTAAAATAGTCATTTACACCTGTGCCAGACAAAAAAAAGCCAAACTTTGGTAAAATACTCTGCTTCCAAAATTTTAAATAAAAATAGTGAACCTATGCAGCTAATTCCACCAATGCAGTAATCATTCATTTGATGAATATCAGGCCGTTGTCTTATAATACATGCAGTACTTGTATTGGCTGAGTAAATCTTGTTTAGGGCTTAATCTGTGTCTTATTTTCTGCCATGTGTCCGTTACAATGGTAGATGCTCATATCAAACAGGGATGTACCTTCGTCTGTTCCCTCGTATTTTTCCCAAGGGGACGTCACAGCAGATTGATCCACATCTGTAATCTGGCAGAGGTTTTATGCCGTATGCCCATCCTGACACAACCCTGCGTGGTTCATAAAAATCTGACGTTGGAGATGAGTATAACACAGTAGGTCCATGTTTCTAGCATCGTTCAAGTGCATTCAGCTCACTCACTCCAGCGTGCACATACACACCAACACATGTTAGTATCTTGTTTCTTCAGACCTCTGAAGTGGCCTGATGCTAATGAACTCTGAACAGAAGCTCCACACATTCATGGTTCGGTGGGAAAGAGGAGGGGTTAGGGAAAGAAGGAAAGTGAGGGAGGGAGAGAGGGTTGACTCAATACCCTAAATTTCCATTCTGGCCAGTTGGTTGAATGGCAGGATTTGGTAGAAGGAGAAAGGGAGGAAGGAAGGAAGGAAGAGAGAGGGGAGCCGATGGAGGCACATCTTGAACAGGTTTACTCTGATTTACTTCTGATGTTTAGCCTTTAAAGCTGCCAAACTAACATTAACTTTTCCCCATCTCTCCCATTCTTCTCTCCTGCCGTTCCCCTTGCTCTCCCCCCTCCTCCTCCTGTACACGGTCTCCTCTTCTGTAAACTGCTGGTGAAAGCTGTGCATTTGGCCAGACAGGACAGGAGAACAGAGGAGAGCATGACAGTGAACCTTTTACTGCAGGAAATGAGTGATGAACACACTGAACGCTTTGTGGAAAATTAATGGGGTGAGGTAGAGGAGTGAGGTGGGATTATAATCTGAAGAGGTAAAGTGGTGTGGTAGCTGTAGAGGAGAAAATGAGAAGAGTTTTAAAGGCAAACCCTGTAGGTTGGGAGTGCTTAATGAATTCAGGTACTTTGGCAAAGAGCAGTGACAAGTGGCTTAGTTTTGGGCAGTTTGGCAAAGACCAACGCGGAGAACAGCACTGCTGTTAGAGGCGAGACAGGCAGCGCATTGTCTCTGACTCTGTTATTTGTACATCCTTCCTCTCTCTCCCCCACTTTCAGGTATAAGAACGTGGAACGTCTGGCGGCGGAAGAGTACGAGAGGGAGCGTGTCAGGGTGTCAAGGACTCGCCCTGACCTTGACTTGAATTTTGAACCCTCGGAAGCCTGGCCCCCGTCATCATCACGCAGCAGCTCGCCGTCCTCATTCGCCTCCCAGGAGGATGCAGAGGCTGATCTTGAAGCAGAGACTCCCACCGTTCCCAACACACCCTCCGAGACTGGTAGGATTACTGAGAACAATGTCCGTTGCTTCAGTCTGTTAGGCTGACACGCCGGGAATGTGGGTTATCAACAAATCGAATTATTGTTTGGACGAAAGGAGACACCCATATGTATTCTAAGATAATTGTATGCAGCATTACTATGGCTACAACTACTGCCACAGGTTAGTATGGGTCAGGAAATCAGAGTATTTAATCAGGAATAAAATCAGTATTTAAAATTGGCCTAGAAAACACTGGGTATGCCTTTTAGGGGCTCTTGACGCACCACTGGAAATCCCTTCCTATGCCATTACTTTCTAGACAATTTAAATCTGGTTTATTCATCTGAAATGCCAAACTTGGCTCTAGTTTGTGTACTCATATCAGTGAGATTAAGTAATTTCCCCCCGGGGATTAATAAAGTATTCTGATTCTGATTCTGAACTGATAATTTAATAAAAACTTTCACTGGATTTCCTGTTCATCCTTTCATGCATGCAAAGGCAATGCGATCCGTGTGATTTACTCAACGAAATATGAAATGAGGTTTGACTTCATGCAAAATTTGAAGAGGATTATGGCTTTAAGGTTGTGAGCAGCCCCATCTTAATAAGGACCACCTACAAGGGAAACAAAACAACTCTCCAAAAAAAAGGCAATTTTATGCTAAGGAATAATCCAAGGCAGCCTGCAGCGAGTCTGTACGGCTTTTTAACTGGATTCTAATGCAGTGTGTCATCACTGACCTCTGCAGCTGTGCACATCAGACAGTTGGCGAGGTTAAGACTAATTTAGCATTCATTCAATATGATTATTTTCTTTTTGTTAGTAACATTTCCGTTGTCACCTGTGACCACGTTTCGATTTGGTTATGTCATGTGTGGCTCTTTGCCTGCTTAAGATAAGTCAGCATTGTCCTCTGAAAGTAAATGCAGCAATAGACTGTATATACAGATGCGATGGTGTGTGAAAGCTCTCTTAGTTCATGCAAGCTGTACGACTGCTGCAAGCGAATGCTTTTAAAAGTTCTGATTTAAACCAGAGGGCCTTCTGTTCAATTCTCTACTGAGCGCCTGACTGCAATTATTCTCAATCTTTAATTGTTCAACTTTTCAGCTTGTCATTTAAATTAACATGCAGTTGTGAGCACAAGAAGCAGAAGGGAAACAGATTGTGTAAAATAGTGAAAGAAAGAAGGGGACACTGGGGGCTAAATACTGGTTTAAAAATTAAAAAAATACAGAGCGAGAGGATATGGGTGAAGGAGTGAAAGGGTCAAATGTGTTTTTGAAAGACGTTTTTGACTTTGCAACGCTAAAACATCTTGTGCAAGAAAACATGTTTGTTATGGGGGGAGCTGAGGTTCTCAGCTCAGGCAGGCGAGTGTTTGAGGCCTCACGGTGTCATGTTATTCTAACCCTGCATGCATCACTGCATGGACTGTACTGTTGAGTTATGTATGGGTACTGTGTACATGAGCGTGTTTTGATGTAAACAGGAACTTAATTCTTCATTTCCTGTTCATATCCTGGTCCTGCCACAACCTGGCTTTGTGTAAGTGCCATATTGTTTACATTAGACTCGGGGTGTGTGTTTCTGTTTTTCTTGTCGCTGTGTGTGTGTGTGTGTGTGTGTGTGTGTGTGTGTGTGTGTGTGTGTGTATTTATAGAGAGT
>VUQH01017139.1:13286-25444 GCA_015106775.1 Etroplus canarensis | reverse complement strand
CGGGCCTGCTGCTGTCTGACTTGCTTCTGGGTAGTACGGGAGCGGCGTGCCACCCTCAGTGCTAAGTACATTCTGTGACAAACACACACACTCACACATTCATGTGTGTGTGTGTGTATGTGTATGTGATTATATGTTTGCGTATCATATGTCTGTTTTTCTTATTTCAGTTGCAGTATGTGCTTTATAGATGCAGTGCTTGACTTTCGAACGTACAGTCTTCTTTTTTTTTCTCTCTCTCTTTTCTTCTTCTCTCTTCCTCTATTTTCTCTTCCCTACCTGTCTGCTCTGGCAAAAAATAAATAAATAAAGAAATATATCAACAAGAGGGGCCTATAGAGTTTATAGAACTCCTTTTGGCAAATCAAATGTGTTTGGCACAATAAAGCATTCAGACAATGATTCTGCTTGCTAATGCTGCCAGACAGGACAGGTTTAAAAAAAAAAAAAATACATGGTTGGACGAGTTTGATGTGGAAGAACTTGACTGGCTTATACATAGCCATGGCCTCAACGTCAGCCTTTGGGCTGAACTAGAACAGAGATTGCGAACCAGGCTGTTTCATCAACTTCAGTGCCTGACCTCATGAACGCTCTCCTGGATGAGTGGGAAAAAAATCCCACAGACACACTCCAGAATCTTGCAGAAAGCCTTCCCAGAAGTGTGGAAGCTTTTATAGCTGCAAAAGGGGGCCAACTAACATAGCAATGCCTATGGATGAGATGCCACCAAAGCTCCTGGAGGTGTAATGTGCAAGTGGCCCAATACTTCTATCCATTTGGTGCATGTTATCACTACTGACATGAATATGATAAAAGGGAAACTTCAGAACTTCAGTTTTGGTGAATGGAATTTTAGTATAATTTGTATGTTAGTATTCGATAACCAGTATGTGTGTCTGTACAATACCTTATACTGTGTAACAGTCTTTGGATGCAGTAACTGTTAATTTTAGCTGATAACGATGCTCATTTCTGGCACCAAAAGAACTAACATAATGCTGGTCAAAACTTGGCCTCACAGACCAGTGTGTGACTCCACAATAGCTATGGCCATCTTTTATATACAGTTTATGTTTTAACAGGGGCATTTTACTTTTCCTGAACTTAATATTTTAGATCTCTAAACTTAACCAAACATCAAGTACACATTAATATTAAGTGAAAGTGAAAATACTTTCCTCAGAGCTACATCCCATCCAAGCCATTTTTTTATGTTTGCAAAGACACAGCTATTCAGAACTCTGAAGTGATGATGTAGTCTACCAGGGATGGGTAATCCAAAGTCCCTTCTTGTGTGGCTTGTGATCCTGTGTCAGCCTCTTTATTTTCTCTTTACATTACTTCACCCCTAAAAACAGAGTTCCTGCTGTGCAATCATAGAAAAGGGAGTAGTAACTCCAACAGTCACAACTATAAAGAGTTCCAAAAGCACATATAGCTAACTGAGCAGTTGACCCACTCAGCTAATTGACTTTTGCTGAAAGAAAACACACACCATGGTCCTACACTGCGAACCCTTTATCAATAAGCTTGCCATACTATCCAACAGGGATACAATTTACATGCAGTTATCCATAAACTGTTTAAATGTGTTTTTCCAATTTTAGAAATTGCCTTTAGGCAAGTCTTTGTGGATTATGTAAATTAAGTAATTAAAGTGCTTGGCCTAATAGTACTCTATGTTCAGCCTGAAAATTTTTGGCTATATGACAGCAGTAACATGGCATGTAACACTAGATGTTACAGGAACAAAAATGACAAAAGATCTGATTCTTACCTATGTGGTTATGCTGTAGAGGAAAGTGCTCTCTCACACATTATCACCACACTTCAGTCAAGCGTCTTACTGTTGTAAATAAGAGGGATAGTCTGACAAAGAAGGGTATGGAAAGGAGAAGTTATTTATTCTCCTTCTCCACATTTTACACCCTTTCTAAAGAGAGTGGAAGAGAGCCCAGCTTAGCATAGTGCTTTTTATCCCTGAGAGCCCAGAACCCACTTTGCCTCTCTCTGTGTCTTTTAATACTGTACTATCTTAACAGAGAGAGTCACCAGGGAGATTGGCCAGTCAATCCTTTGGACAAGATGACTCACTGAACTTGTATGTAGAGGGTAGTCCCATATTACAATGCCTTCTGCATACAATAATTGGCTGTAACTAATGGGTAAAAAAAAAAGACTGGCCTGCTTGTAATTTCTATTCCATCACACCAGCCCTCTTCATGTCCTCCTTCACTACGCCCATGAACCTTTTCCCTTTTGCCTGGCATTTCCATCTTCAACATGTTTTGTCCAGAAAATCCACAATAACAGTTCTCTGCACTGGTCCAAACCATCTCAACCTTGCCTCTCTGACTTGATCTCCAAACCACTCAGCCTGAGCTGTCCCTCTGATGTACTCATTTCTAATCCTGTCCTTCCAGGTCACTCCCAGAACAAATTTTAGCATCTTCAGCTCTGCCCCCTTTAGTTCCGCTTCCATTTTTTCAGTGCCACCATCTCCAAAACATTCATCAGAGCAGATCTCACTGCTGTAGTGTAAACCTTTCCTTTCACTCCCTAGTAAATGTGTTTGAAACCACAACAGCATCTAGACAGATGGATGTTGTTTCAATGAAGACTAGAGGTTGGGCCAGACCATCTCTTTAAAAGTGAGAAATATAGATCAGATTATTGCACTAAAGGAATCTGACCCCTGATGTAATCCCACCTCCACCTTAAACCCATCTGTCACACCTCACAACTGTCTCACTGTCCCCATACATGTCCTGCACCACCCTCACATATTCTGCCACTCCTGACTTCCTTTTGCAATACCACAGTTCCTCTCTTGGCACCCTATAATATGCTTTCTCAAGCTCCACAAAGACACGTGTAACTCCTTTTGACCTTCTCTACACTTCTTCATTAGCATTCTCAAAGCAAACATTGCATCTGTAGTACTCTTACTTCAGACGAGTCTTCTGATCATGCAGATCTGTGGGATCAAAAACAAAAAGGGAAATCAGAGCTGAGGGGAAAAGGTGAGAAGGTTTTTTGTGGCAAGTGGAGTTATGATTCACAACTGCCATAAAATGTGATTTGGGAAACGAGTGCCAGAGGGCATGCATCAGCTGTTTCACAGTTGTAGAAAGCGTGTGTGTGTGTGTGTGTTCTTTTTTAATGTGTTAATTTATGCACATTCAATTAGACAATTTTCAGTCCTTCACTGCATGCTTTTCCCCCTGCAAAGTTGTAGCTTTTTGGATTCTTTAATCCCTGGCTTCTGTCATAATATTTTCCTTCATAATATGTCTTTCTTTTAATATATTCCTTTCCTTTTTTAGAACTGTTTCCATCTGTGGAGAAGCTCCCTCATCTGCAAAACAGAATGACTCTATAATAAATGTAGTCTAAGATGCTTGTTGTCTTTTTGACTATTTTTCTTTCTGATTCATACCCATGTTTCCAAAAAGTTGGGATACTGTGTAAGATGCAGTATAAAAAAGTGTAAAGGCAGCAGTGCCCCTGTGTTAAAACCAACAACATTTATTTTGAATGTGATCTCAGAACCATGTGTCACAAAAGTTGGGACAGGGTCATGTTTTTTCACTCGGTTGCATCATCTCTTCTTCTAACAAGTGTTCGGGGACTGTGGAGAGCAATTGCTGAAATTTTGAAAGTGACATGTTTTTCTATTCTTTCTTGATACAGGATTTCAGATCCTCAGCACTTCAACAACAGGGACTTCCTTTGTTAAATGTCAGGTTTCAAAATGGACCAAATGCTTTCAGGTCTGGATGACAGGTCTGGACTTCAGACAGGCCAATTTAGCTCTTTTACTCCTTTAGTACAAAGTCAGGGTGCTGTAATATCTGCAGAATGGAATGTGGCATTGACTTGAAGTAAGCATAAATTCAGCTGAAAAGTTGTCTGGACAACAGCTTTAACGGTGCCTTCATAAAGTACACTGTAAACTTGAATAAGTTCACAAAGCTTCCAAAAAAATTAATGCAATCAATTGCCTTAATTTTTTGAGTTCATAACTTAAAAGTTACAGTTTTACTTATTACACAAACCTTTATATTACAGTTCAATAAATGTGCTTGGTAAATCAATTCAAACATTGCACTGAGTGTTAAAACAATGAAAATTGGCTGTGCAGCCATTGTATGATTTTTATGCTGCTGTTTTTTTTCTTTGGTGTTTATTTTTTGTGGGTGGCACAGTGGTTAGCACTGTTGCCTCACAGTAAGAGGGTCTGGGTTCAAATCCAACAGCCAACTGCCTTTGACCCTTCTGTGTGGAGTTTGCATGTTCTCCCCATGTTTGCATGGGTTCTCTCTGGGTGCTCCGACTTCCTCCCACATTCCAAACACATGCAATGGGGGTTAGGTTAACTGGCAATTCTAAATTGACCGTAGGTGTGAATGGTTGCTTGTCTCTCTGTGTTGGCTCTGCGACAGACTGGCAACCTGTCCAGAGTGTACCCTGCCTTTCGCCCTATGATAGTTGGGATAGGCTCCAGTGCCCCCTCGTAACCCTGAATTGGACAAGTGGAAGAAGATGAATGAATGAATGTTTTTTTTGTTTATCAACCAATCTGCCATTGACCTATGCACAGCATCATCCACATTGACTTACATGTTGGTTTTTTAAAGGACTGCACACAAGCACGTCTGCATCAATTGCATTCTCTTTCATGCTGGCTCTGTGTGGGCAAATACCAATGGAAATGGACACAACCACAGTACCATAAATCAAGCATTATACCGCACAAAATTACACAGAAAAAAGTAATTAATAAAGAAATGAAATAAATAGATGAATATACTATATGTTATGTGCGCTATGTAATCATGTTATATAAAACGTGTTATTATTATGTTGTCCTCTATCGCGTAGTGGTTTGTGCATTCGCCTTACAAGAGAAAGGTTCCTGATTTGATTCCAGATGGGGTCACAAGCCCCTCTCACCATGGAGGGTTGCATCAGGAAGGGCATCCGGCATAAAACCTCTGCCAAATTACCAATGTGGAGTAATCTGCTGTGGTGACCCCTTGGTGGAGAATACAAGGGATCAGCCGAAGGTATATTTTTTTAACATAATCTGTTGGATAATTTTTAAACAACAGATTTAAGTAAACTACGCTCATATGTTTAAATGATGCTTACGTCACCCACAAAATGTTCAGGTTAACGTCAAAAATTATAAGTTTCATTCATTTTAGAAAGAAAAAACTCACAGGAACTCACAATCAGATAACTGTCTTCAAAATTTGAGTTCACAATACTTGATTGCTATAACTATTTTCTGCTTTCTTGTTACCCATGCCATGTCTAGTAATGGCCCCATAGTATCACAGATGCAGGATATGCTGATAGGCTGGATGGTCCGTCTTCTCTTTGCTCCAGAAGATTTGAATTTCAATAGCAGACCACAGGATAAGTAATATTAAATTGTCTTTTGTCTAAAAAATGCCACAATTGGTCGACCCTGTTATGCCATATGCTGTTTTCTTTGCATGGTACACTTTTAATTTGCATAGTTGAGTCTAACTTGCATATTTATTTAACGTAAATTAAAGTAAATTTATATAAATGTATGTATTTATATAATGTAAATATAATGTAAAATTGCTTTAGGACACAATAATCATAGTATTTTTGTTCACCTATGAAAAGATTTATACATAGTTTTCATGGGTTGCTTTCCATAGGAGTTACTGTGTTGCACCACTGTTTGTACCCTAGCTAAAAATGGAAAAATATATTTGAATACCAGCTTTCATTTTTCTGTTAATACACAATACAGAAAGGCTATCATTACTCCTCAGTTATAATATGTTACTTTTGCTGTATAAAAACTGAGCTTCTAATTCCTAAATCTTATTAAATTCAATTGCATTTCAAATTTCTAATTATATCTACACATGATATAATTTTACCACCCAACACCTTTGGAAAGGGAGGGGGTGAGGATAGGTGTTCAATTGTTGTGGTCTGCATAGCGCTAAATAATGCACATAGCTTCATAGTGTAGTGGTTTGCACATTCGCCCGCCCAACAAAAGGTCCCTGGTTTGATTCCAGGTGGGGGCACAAGCCCCTCTCACCATGGACAGCTGCATCAGGAAGGGCATCTGGTGTAAAACTTCTGCCAATTTTTATCAATGCAGATTAATCCGCTGTGGTGACCCCTTGGGGAGTATACAAGGGAGCAGCTAAAGGCTCCTTTCACCCTATGTGGTGTAAGTCATCATCAGTAATGACCCTAACCTAAGGCCACAGGACCAGACCTGGACTGCCGAAGGGTCCAATCTGGCCCACTGGATGACTTAGAAAAATGTGAAATTGAAGGATGGGCTGTCATATTACACCAAAGTGAATAAATAATCGATAAACCATTAAACAATAGAAAGTAAGGTGCTTACGTACTGTTTGTATTGCATTAAATAAGAGAAAAGTTCCTGTTCCATTATTTACTACAGAAATTTCAGTTTGCTACACCGGGCAAAAACCATGATAAAACTAAAAAAATGGACATCTTCTGAGAAATCAAAAAACATTATGATGTATGATTACAGAACAAAGTGTAGGTAATAAGCTTCCAGTGTTTTTTTTCTGTAATTTTACACATTTAAGCAATTTCCCCCCAGGGATTAAAACACATTCTGATTCTGATTATTCTTAAAATTGATTTTATTTATTAAAATTCAAGACTAAAGAGCAATGCTGACATGTTTTATTGATTTACTATGCTATGCTAGCATTTCTTTACAGCGTAGATAAACTGAGAAAAATTGGGCTGTATTTGGCACACAATGTAAACTTGAGTTTGATACGACTGCCCAGGGCAATCCAGGAAACAAAGAAAATAATCAATTGACACAAATTAAAGGCTATTTTATTCCAAAAAGAAGGGTTACCACCTATGATGGGGAGTTAAACAAGCATCACAACTTTTTCTTTTTTCTTTATGTTTTAAACAACCAAATTTACTTTTTTAACACACATAATCTAAATCATTAAGATCCTTCAAACCATATTTATTTATTTATTTTAGGTTTAGGCTTCTAATGTAAAGTGAGGGATAAAAGAAGAAATTGCATGGGCTGAATAAAACTGTAAAAAGAAATAAAGGCCCAAAAGAAGCAAGAAAGCTTTTGACTATCAGGGAGCGTTTCCAATTTCAAACTGACACCATTACTATGTTATGAAATGAAGCTCCCTTGGATCTCAAAGTTCAAACAAACAGCGTAAAAGATGACAAAGTGAGTCCCAGCATCACTGTCAGACATATCCCTCCAGGCTGTACATCACTTTCTCTTCCCAGATTAGAGTGTGACTCCTCCTGGTCTGAAGCACTGGAAGGAAATGGTTCATTTCCACAGATGCTGATTTTTGCTGCCCTGGGCCATGAGAATAACATATACAATTTCTAAAAAGCTGAGTGCTGTTTTCACTACATAATTGATTGCACTGTGCAGTGAAGACTCTAGTAGGGAAATACTAAAAAGAAAAACATCCATGTAGACATTAGAAGTACAAAGCATTCTTTTTGATGATAAAGATAACATCATTGTTATTGCCTAATCTTTTAGATTTCATTTCCATTCAGATATTCATGATTTTGGCAAAATGTACTCATGTTTGTATGAAAAACCATCTTGTAATGCCAACGACAGACAAACAGAACAGTGGGTCACATACAGTCTCCCCAGAAGTATTGGAACACCAAAGCCAGTTAATTTGGTTATGCTGTGCACTGCAGTCATTTGAGTATGAGATCAAAAGATGAATATGAGAAGATAGATCTGAGCCTCCACTTATATTCCCTGATATTTACATCTAGATACGTTAAACAACATAGAACATAACACAGTGTGTATCAGAATCTATCAGAGGTGGCTCAAAAACACTGGGAATAGCCAGCACCACAATTTCAAATGAGTCTCACCTTCTGTTCCTCAATATTTATATCTAGACATGTTAAACAACATAGAACATAACACATTTTGTAACAAACCACCCAGTTTTTCAAGTGAGCAAAAGTACTGTAACAGAATGTTTTCAAAAAAAAATTTATATTTGATTTTATATTCCTTGCTCACAATAAGTGCATCAAGCCAATGACCCATGGACTCCACCAGAGTTCTTGTTTTTTGCCAGTTCCAGTCTGGCTTTTCAATTCTTACAGTTGATAAGTGGTTTACATCTTGCACTATGACCTCTATATTGCTCTTCTCTAAGGCTATGTTCACTCCAGGCAAAAGTCGCCCAAATCCAATTTTTTGCCCATATGTGACCCAAATCAGATTTTTTATGACAATCTGAGCAGCACAAATCAGATTTTTTCAGATCAGATTCAGGCCACTTTTGGATATGTATCTGATGTTTTTCAAAGCGACCCTAGCCTGAATGGTCATTTCGCGTTTCATCTGACTTTTACGTCATTGAAGTGAGACAGCCATCCTAATTCTGCGCCGGAGGAGGTAAGACATGACAAAATCAAATGTAAACAATGGACAAACCAAGCTTGGCAGACATTGTTGATGCAGCTAGTCAGTGGAACAAAAGTGAGGTTTTACAGACACACCGGCATGTGTAGCATCCATATTTACTTCTGTGAACACAACATGCTGTGTGTGACATCACGTCTTCTTCTGCGTAGGCTTTAGACTGTGCACACTGGAGTCTGATTTAAATTATAATATGAACAACCATGCAAAATAATTGGATCTCAGCAAAAAATCTGAATTGAAAACCTGCAGTAACCTAAGTCTCCTTTGAACAGTGGACTGTGATATTTCCAGCCCTGCTCTTTGGAGGTTATTCATGATGTTACAGATTGTAGTTTGGGGGGATATCTTTAGTGCTCTCACCATTTGTCTGTCATCAGTTGATGCTTTCCTCGGATGACCTGTTCAGTGCCTGTTGTCAGTGCATGATTGGCTTCCTTCTCTGTCAGGACATTTGAAATTGTGGTGCTGGCTATTCCCAGTGTTTTTGAGCCACCTCTGATAGATTCTGATACACACTGTGTTATGTTCTATGTTGTTTAACGTATCTAGATGTAAATATCAGGGAATATAAGTGGAGACTCAGATCTCTTTTCTCATATTCATCTTTAGATCTCACACACAAATGTCTTGGAATGAAACAGCCGTTCTGTACCTGTACATTTGTATGCAATCAAATCAATATTTGGCAGGACTAAATATTGAATTTAAAATAGCAATTCTTCTTTCCTGCCACAGGTCTGCAATACAAACGGTGAACACCACAAAGCTCTGACATCAACATCACTGGGGTCACAGAAGGACTCCTTATTTTATTTCTTAATATGCCTGTATGGTGGAGGCATTACGTTTACGCGTCCGTCTATTACAAATCTAGTTACCACTATGGGATCTGATTTGTTTGCTGGATCTTTACCACACTTTGTGCAGTTAATACCTATGATGGATAGAAGATATGATAACATTTATGAGATTATGGAGTCAAAGGTCAATGCTACACAGAATCATGAATGAAATTCTTGTTACTGTAGCAGTAGCTTACTAGGGTGCTGGATCCTTGCCAAATATTTTGAGGTTGTGGAGTCAAAGGTCAAGGTCGCATGGGGTCATCAACTAAAGCATTTTTATAACCATAGGAGCTAACAGGGCTGCTGGACCCTTGCCGATGCGTGTATGGTTAGTCATTGGGATAGCTAGAAGGATTAAGAACATTTATTACTATGACAGGTACAGATCAACATAAAATGTAACTTCAGTATAAATAGTATTCCTATAGGAGCTAACTCAGTTGTAAGATCTTTATTAAAATTTGTGTGGCTGCTTGCTATAATAGGTATGATGGGTGAAAGAAGTTAAAGACCATTAGCAAAGGTCAAAATTTTACCACTACAGGAGCTGACTTGTTTGCTGGATCTGTTCCAAATTTTCTGTGGTTCATACCGATGATAGACAGATAGGTAGAACATCTGATAAAAATTATGAGATTATGGGTTCAAAAGTCAAGTCTATACAGGACCAGATTTAAGGTGGAGGTATATCGGCTGAGTTCTAGGCATTCCCTTCTTTTTTTCTTTGCTGGAAATAGCTTACATCATCCCACATGCTTCTCAGTGATCATTTGAAAAGCCCATGACTTTAACATGGTCAGATATTAACAAACAAAATTATTTCAGACATTTAACCAAAAACAAATGTTTAAAGGACAAATTTACCAAAAAGGGCAGCTTCTACAGCTTCCATTGTGTTAAGCAGGACCTTTTTTGGTTTAATCTTTCTTTTGAAGTCTAATCATGTTTAAATTATTTAATATGCAGTAGAATTTCTACATGTCTTTTGTTTTCTCACATGGAGCACTGCAAAGGTCTTTTAATAAGTCAAAAACAGAAAGCAACTGCGTCCAACTAGTAGAAAATTAAGCTACTCAATACTAAAATAAAAGCAGGAGAAGAGATCTCCTTCAACTTTTAGCTTTGCAACATGTTTGTTAAAAAAGTCAAACTTTTTTAATACAAATAGGTGTTAATATCACTAATATCATGATCATATAAATGGTAAAGGGAAGATGACAGTGGGGGTCATTAATGGATGCGATAAAAGGTAGATAATGGTACAGCATTAATGACATTATTGATATCCACAATCTTAATTAGGCAGAGCAGCATCAGCAAAAACAACTACAAAAAATAATGATGACAATGGTGATGATGCCCCTAAAGGCTGAAGCAGAGATCAGTGCCAGATGGCTTTAAACATACAGAGAGCTCTCGTAGTACAGCTTCACTCTGCCGAGCAGAATTCAAGAAGGTAGAGGGATTGGCAGGGGAGCAGGGGGAAAAGCAGGTTTTGCTTTGTTTTGGGTTAAATTCCCTGGACTGTTTCCTCACTGCCAACAGCACTGGCAGCCTGAGTAATGAGTGTAAACTTGGTGTGTGAATGGGCGTGTCTGTTTATGATGTGTATTTGTATTTTTGTATTTGGATAGGTGTGAAGGTAACATTTGTGTGAAGTTAAAACGTGTTTTCTTGTTTGTTTATACCTTGCTTTTGCAGCTCATTTGAAGGCAATAAAGGAAACATTTACAACTAAAACAGTAGGTTTAATTCTCTCTGGCAGTGACGTTCCATTTATGGACACATTAAGTCTCAGGCTTCAGCTCTGCATGCAGAGTGATTAAATATCTATTTGAACATCGTGACTTTATAGACTGAGGCAAATTTCATCTTCACTGGAATCTTTTATCTGTGACATTATCATTAATGAAAGGCAAAGGACTAAAACTCAAATTCAAAAAAATCACAAAAGTATTATATTTATAGTGTCCCCTGTGTTATAAGGGTTTGCACATTTGCCTTACAAGAGAAAGGTCCCTGGTTCGAATCCAGGTAGGGGCACAAGTCCCTCTCACCATGGAGGGTTGTGTCAGGAAGGGCATCCGGCATAAAACCTCTGCCAAATTACCAATGTGGATAAATCCACTGTGGCGACCCCTTGGTGGAGAATGCAAGGGAGCAGCCAAAAGGTGCAAATGCAACAAAAACACTGTATTAATTTAATGAAAAGTAAAATACCAGTTTGTTTTTGCAGCTTATTGCAGATTCTTTGGAGCAAAAACTGTTCTAAACAGGCCCTTTTGATTGCAAAAGGTTGCCAACCCCTGTACTAGCCAAACATTGAGTTTTAAAAGATATTCTGACAGCTTATTTATCTATCTTACTTTGTTTTTAATATTACCTCTTTCTCCATTATTGACTGGCTCAAAAGTGAATGAGCGTGTGATGCAAGAATATCCTTGAGTAATGCTGGCACACGTAAACTTCAAGGGACCTACAGTCATCAGTCACTGTGTAAAATACAGCAGGATTATGCAACAAGTCACAGCGTAGATATCTGACAGCAGCAACATAAGATGGCCCACCCAACTCACGAAAAAAAGCTGACGCACATCCTTACTGCACATACACATACTGAAGACACCTCGAGACATGCAAGCTAGGGCTATATAGAGCATGTCTGCTATATCCTGCCACTGACAGCCATGTGACAGCTGTCTATGCTGAAGGTTGAATCTGGAAGCAAGAACATTTTGCCCTGTATACTGTACGTATGCAGTGAGCAAGCAGGTTGCTAACACAGCTTGCTAACAGCCATAAACTGT
>VUQH01017137.1:1700-30771 GCA_015106775.1 Etroplus canarensis | reverse complement strand
GTCATGGTCCTGCATTTTGGTTGTTTAGTTTTGTATTTCTTAAGCATTTCCTTGGTTTTTGAGTTTCCTAATGTTTCCCTGGTTTATTTATGGTTATTGGAGTTTTGTCTTAGTTCTGTTTATTATTGCATTTCTACTCTTTGAGCCTTCCTTTGTTGCTTTTAGTTCTCCAGTGATTTCCTTGCTGTGATTCTTGTCTATTGTCAAGTTTGTGCTCATGTCTAGCTTTCTGTTCCTGTTTTATTTTGAAACCTGTTTTGTCTTGTGCCTTGTATTGAGTTTTACTTCCTGCCCTTGATTGTTGCCACCTGTGCTCCTCTCCCTCCTGTCCCTCGTTTGCTCGTCAGTCTTTGTGCATTTATACTCTGTGTGTCTTTAGTTCTGTGTCGCGTCCTCGTCGTCGTTATGTGGATTTTTGCCCGTGAGAGAAGGTTTGCTTTAGTTTTCTTCCTGTGTGGATTCTCAGCCTTGGACTTTATAACCCTTTTGGTGAGTGGCTAATAAAGCCTTTTGAGTTCCTTAGTCTGTCCCCGAGTCTGCATCTTGGGTCCTGCCTCCGCTCTCTCTCACACCAAACCATGACAATAACAAATGACCTGCCACCTGCCAGTCCATCATATGATGTCACCGCATGACCCACAGTTAAATATTCTCTTCTGTATAGTTTTTTTTTTTTACTATGAGTACCCGCCCCTTTACAGGTCTCTGCAGGTTAGTATTGTAACCAAGAGAGAAGCCAGCATGTTAGTACTGTCACATCTTTTTCATGCTGATATTATGTGAAGCACACTATTGATCAATTTATGGATTTATGACAGAGCATGTACTTCTCCTTGAGAACATGCTCTCACTGATGGAAAAAAAATCCAATTATTTTCAGTAATGCAGTAAAATTGCCAATTTGTCCCTCCCTCTTTGGAGTGGATTTTTGCACTGCAACAAGCACTGCAACAAGCCACTGCAGTTTAGTTGGCCAAATTAATTATACAACCAGGCATAAACGTTTAAGATTAGGGATGAGTCTGATTTAATGCTCCAGCCAGCCAGCTGTTTGGCATCTGATGTCACGGAAAAATCTCTGTGGTTGGTTCGTTCCACATGTCTGAATTATTATTATTGTGTTGCTTAATAATCAAGAGGATCAAGTTTTGCTTATGGCTGCTATTCGTAATCTCTAAAGGCAACATCATCCCCAGATGTCTGACACTAAAAGCTAGACACTCACTCATGTTTTCATGTAACACAAATACACATACAGACAAAGGCAGACATGCATGCCCTTACACACGCTTTTCTTCTTCATCCCACTTTATCTCTCTTGTTCTCTTTCACACGCACACAGACACACAAATCTTTGTTTCTCACAGTCTCATCTTGCTGTTGTTTGATTTACTCTGTGACCTCTGACCCTGGCTGGGCTGAGCTGGATGGACTCTCGGCCCTGTTGCTGCTCCAACTGGTTCATCTCCAACATGACCCTGCTGGCCTGTGTGTGTGTTTGCATGACTAGACACAGATATTCATTTGTTTTCAATGTCTCTCTGTGATCTGAAACCTGCAATATTTATGTGCAATTACTTTCTTGAATTTTGTATATTTGAACAAACATGGTGTACTGTATATTTGCTTTAATTCCTGCTTATTTATATTTGTCAACTCTGCACCTGAGCTGCCTCTAAATAAAGTTGTCTTCATGTACTACTTCTCATCAAATGAAAACTTCCTTTCAGCACTGCACCCACAATACCAGTGTTTTAGAAGCTGATAAGTGACCTTTTGGTGTTATTCATTTCCTGTTTTTGTGAAGCTTGAATTAATTAAAGAGCGATTTGACTCAATCCAACCGTTGCCTGTGAAAATACTCACACATGGGCCTGAGTGCATAACAATGGGAAGAGATCTGTTCATTAAAGTACCCCAGGGCCATATAAAAACATTTTAAGCCAATTCATTCATTCAATAAATAATTATTTTAAACGAAAAAACTTCAGAAGTCAGCCCTCATCTGTCTCATGTTAATTTTGTCTTTGTAGTTTCCCTTACAAATAAGATCATCATCTTTAAGAGAATGATATCTTTTTTTGAAGATTTTTACTGGTGTTTAGTTTAGATGCCCTCAATATGACCTTCACTACAAAGTGGCTAGCACAAAGCTGTAAGTCCTATATGAATTGGGACCTGGACAGCTTGAACAGAACAGCATGGTGAAACATCTTATATCCACCTAGACTTTGAGAAACGGCTAAATCTGTTGTAAATAAATCTGTCAGCACTTGTTTGAACAAATAAATTGAAACTATTTTTTCTGTGTGTTTCTTTGATGGATCTTCTTTAAGTCAAGACGTAGTAATTTAAAAAAAAACAAAAAAACATAAGTCTCATCTTTGAACTCAGTTCATAGCTTTGAGTTTTTGAACAGATGTGGGATTCCCACTGCTTTCTCCTTCTCATGCATGTCCCAAATCTTGAACTAATAAGGTCACTGTGGATTACAGCTTCTTAAAGGAATAGTTTGACTTCGTGAAAATGCATTTATTCACTTTCTTGCTCTATGTTAGGGAAAAATGTCAGCATCTGAATTTCTGTATGTGAAACATAAAATCAGTGGTTAATGTCATTTAACATAACATTAAAACTGGAAACTGAGAAACAACTAGCCTGGCTCTGTCCAAGAGAAAAAAGAGAGAGAAACCACACTGTACTGTTTTTAATTTGTATGGACACATAGCACATTTATTTCTCACAAGACCAGAAGGCAAAACACTTCTAAGGAACAGAGCATTAAAGGGGACAAAATGGATGTGGCAATAAATTGTGAGGTGTTAGCAGCAAAACTGAAAAATTGTGGCATCCTGACAGTATGTGCAATAAGCCAAATCTCAACAAGTCAAATATCCAAATGTACATTTCTTCTTATTTTTCTTATTCACTTCTTTCAGCTGCTCACTTTAGGGGTCACAATAGTGAATCATCTTACGCTGTCTCTTGCATCTTCTTCTGTCACACCAACTCCCTGCATGAAATCCATGAATCTTCTCTGTAGGCTTCCTCTTCTCCTCTCGCCTGACAGCTCCTTCTTTAGCATCATTTGCCCAATATATCCACTATCCCTTCTCCACACATGTCCAATCCATCTCAATCTAACCTCTCTGACTTTGTCTCCAAACTGCTCAATCTGAGCTGTCCCACTGATGTACTCATTATTTAATTCTGTCCATCCTGGTCACTCCCAGTGAAAATCTCAACATCTTCAACTTGTTCACCTCCAGCTCCACCTACCTGTCTTTTCATGAGTGCCACTGTCTCCAAACCATACATGAAAGCACGTCTCACTACTGTCTTGTAAACCTTCCCTTTCACTCTTGCTGCTATCTTTCTGTCACAAAGCACCCCTGATCTCCACCCACTCCACCCTGCCAGCACTCTATTCTTCACCTCTCTTTTACACTGTTGCTTTGGATGGTTGAACCCAGGCATTTAAACTCATCCACCTTCTTCATCATTCCACCTGCTTCCCTCTCATTCACACACATTTATTCTGTCTTGCTTCTACTGATTTTCATTCCTTTTCTCTCCAGTGCATACCTCCACCTCTCCAGGCTCTCTTCTGCCTGCTCCCTACTCACTACAGATCACAATGTCATCTGTGAACATCATAGTCTACAGAGACTCCTACCTAACCTCATTTGTCAATCTGTCCATCACCACTGCAAACAAGAAGGTGCTCAGAGCTGATCCCTGATCACTGTTCTCACGTACTGCACCACCCTCATACTTTTCTGACACTCCTGACTTACTCATACAATACCACAGTTCCTCTCTTGACACTCTTATCATATATTTTCTTAAGATTGACAAAGACACAATGCAACTCCTTCTGACTTTCTCTATGCTTCTCCATCAGCACTCTTAAAGCAAATATCACATCTGTTGTGCTCCTTTTTTGCCATGAAGCTGTACTGCTACTCCTCACTTCTCTTCTTAACCTACTGTAACTCTTCCCGTATCTTCATGGTATGGCTCATCAACTTTGCAACTCTTCACATTTCCTTTATTCCTGAAGATTGGTACCAGTGCACTTCTCCATTCCTCCGGAATCCTGATGATCCGACCAAAGTGGAGATGTTTGTCCATAATGCACAGCTCCACATTTGGTAAAAACCAACACAGCATATCAGCACAAACATCTGATGCCAGCTGTGAAGCAAGGTGGTGGAGGAGTCATGATTTGGGCTTGCTTTGCAGCCACAGGATCTGGGCACAGGAACTGTGCATAAACAAATGCCCACAAACCTCAATGAATTGAAGCAACACTATAGAGAAGAGTTGTCTCGAATTCCTCCACAACTACAGACTAATAAAGTCATACAGAAAACAATTACTTCAAGTTACTGTTGCTAAAGGTGGTACTACGAATTATTTAATCATGGGACATACTTAGTTGTTCACTCACTGCTTCTTCATTTTAGCTTCATTTTGGTTAAATAAACAATGATATGGTGTAATGTGTTTTTGTTCATCTGAGGTTGTATTTACTTTATTTTAAGACCTGCTATGGATCAGATGATTTTTTTTACTATGTCCTGACTCATAAACCTTAAGTTAGAGGTACATGAATGTACCTCCAACTGAAATACATGAAGTCATGGTGACAAAAGAAGAAAATTCATGTCCATGCACATAATAGCTTGTGTTTCACATGCAGTGTTTTGCAGTAAAACTAGTAGCAGTCAATTAATGCAAGGTTAGGTTATAGTTATATACATAATTTTTGATAGTTTCAGGAATATTAACTCTTACTAAGTCTGCTTTTTTCTGCAATGTAGTCAGTTTGTAACTTAAAAAAAAGCATGACATAATTCCTTTGCTCAATCTATCTGTCAAGCCACTCCATTATAGCACTATAGTAGCACACTTCTTAAATTTACTCTGTTATTGGGTTAGCTGTTTTTCTTGTTGTGCAACACACTAAAGGCCTCAATCCCTTGTTTTATTTAAGCCCTTGATGAGGAAGTGGACTCCTTTTTTTCCTTTCAAGTGAGAGTGACCTAAAAGATGGGATGGGACAGGTATGTGTTACAGTACAATAGGTAGTAAATCTCTCCACAGTGGCCACACCACATTCCTGACTACATGGTTATGGAGGGAGGCTAATCAGCTTTTCGCAGATGGGCTAATGTCCTTACAGTGGCTGAGAGGGGGCCTATATTTAGTTTCTACTCTCTCCCTCTTAACAGGGGATAACACTGGTCCTGTTGTCCTCTTCATAGTTCATCACTCTCTGCTTAAATTCACCTAGAAGGCCACCGAGACAGATATGAAGGGAAATGAAGGAACACAAAATTATAATAATAATGAAAAACACAGACGGTATAGAACTGTGTTCTAAAGTGACACAATGAGCTCACCAACAAAAAAGAGGTGGCACAAGAGTTACACACATCTGAATCTTTCCAAAAGCAGAAATGAGATTTAAAGAGGAAAAAACATGAGCAGAGTGACAGGGAGACACAAGAAAGGGGAAACAAGATGAAAGAGATCATGAAAGACAGACCGAGTAAAATATTTTTTTCAGTGTCAGCAGGGAAAGTGACATCTGGAGGCTCAAGCTTGCGGGCATTACAGTGATGCAGACCTAGAGCCAATCCACTCAGCAAGTTACCATGTGTCTCAGGAGACCAGGGCTGTGCTGGTAGTAAGGTGTGTGTAAATGCATGATTTCTGCCTGCTGTTCCAGATTCACTTACAGCTAATGAGTTTGGCAAACAGTGTGATGACGGTCGTTGACGCTTGCCTGTGACGTCTCATGGAGGGGAAATCCTTCACGTTCAGCTGTCACTTGCTGGCAGCAAGAGTCATGCATGCCGGGATTGTGAAGGCACCTCAGAACACTGACCCAATAAGAACTTGCTCTTAATGTCAAAAACCTGAGCACCAAATCCCAAATGCCAGAGCTGTTTACCTCAGCTAAACTTAGGTCCAGGAAGGTGAAGTGTCTAAAAACCATCATGCAATGTGTTTTTGAGGCTGGTAATACATGTGATATGAGAGTTACAAAAAAATGAAACAACTCTGGTCTGATGGCCTTTTTTGCTTTTAATTGTCAAGTTTCTCAACTTGAAAACAATCATCGGACAATTATTTTCATGTTCAGACAGGATCGCTGTTAAAAACATTGATAAACAATGAAACAATCTCTTTATAGCAACATAAATCCACGTGAAATAGCTCACGAGCACACAATGAGCAGGTGTAAATGTGAAAAGCTGCTCTTCATCAGTCAAAATTAAAATGCAAAAAAATACCCTTAGATTCAGTGACAGAGCTTCGACTCAGCCTAAAATTTTGGTCAAAAACAAACTGTACAAAAATAGAGATCAATAGAAAAATAGAAGATCTGACTTGTTTGAGAGAGAATTTGCTGAGTCAAGTGCATGTTAAAAATTGAAATTCCTGTTATTTCATGATCATTACAAAATTCTACCTCAAATCTTAGCCAAAATGTTTTAATACCATTTAAATATCAATGCATTTGTCTTTATTTGTACTTTATTCTTTTTTCTTTTATTTCCTCACTAAGACAAATTTCAGTGACTGCCAGCTGTTTTCTCCTCTGCTGGGTCTCTCTGTAGTATGCTTGCTCTCTGTTGCAACATCCATGCATACACAATCTGACTTCCACCAGTATGACAAACTTACAATTTGTATAATGATTCTTCTCTTTTTCTCTTACACATGGTAACGTTTTTCTTTTAAAGCAGATACATTATGACAAAATGTATTCATATTGCATATAAAATTTGCATAAAATTATATGCATTTGATTAAAAAAAGTTTTAAATTTATTACAAATTTCCAGTGTTATTTTTTAGAAAACTGATTAGCCTTGTTTTAAAACATTTTGTTGAATATACATTTGTGACTCAAAGGTACTCTGTAGAGTTTCTGACGTTAGGAGCTCTATAGTACAAGGTTTTCGGTTTTTGTATCATGCATATGAAGATGCACATGTGATACCATGTGCGAGGTCCAGTGCTGGACTGGCCATCTGGCAGACCGGGCACTTTTCCTCTGGGCCATTAAAGCATTTGGGCGGGCACAACTGTCATTCAGTAGCGCTTCAGCAAAAAAAGCCAAGAGTGCCACAATGGACAGAACAAAAAAGTAAGGCACTTGTGGAGAAAACCCAAAACACAGACGCCACCTGTGGGATCTATGTTTTGTGGCCGATGATTGTAGTGGCAGGTGCTGTGAGGAGGAGAGTGAAGAGAATGTAAAACTTGTGGTAAGCAGTAGGTAACAATGGGGTGGTTTCTTGGTGCTAAACTATAGCATGATGATAATAACAGTCATTAAGCCATAGTACACTGGATCCCAGGAACCAATTAGCATACCCTTGATAAAACTGGTGTTTGCAAAGTTATTTTGATAACGTTTTAATTTTGCATCCTTTGCTCAACTTAAATTTGGCTAGCGTGTTTTAGAATGGTGGTGTCATTTGCTAGTAAGCTAGTTATAATGCCAATGAAAGAAGCAGCTTGTGTTTTAAATAGTGGAATGTGGATATTTCATAATTCTATGATGGATGTTATGTTTTCTAACACAGAGAATCTAACAAATTTTATGTTCTCCCTGTTGAGCTGAAAAGATCTGTTAATATTGTTAAATTTGAATTTTTTTGGTTATTTTCTCAACCACCATTCATCAATAGCCGTGTTCATTTATTTGTAGGCAACAAGCTACAAAAAGCTGAACATTACTCCTGTGGAAGCTGACTTTTATTTGGAAGTACAGTTTATGCAATGCTATATTTATCCTGGCTGCTTTCTCCCTCTCTCCCTCATGCACACTCACACACACACAGAGGATGCCATCACTCGTTTTAGGATTCATCACAGTAAAGTGTACAATTTTAAGGTGCCACTTTTTGAAGGTAGGTTTCCTCTGACTTGACCTTTCTTGATTACCTTTCTCTCACAACAAACCTTAGTGTTTTAAGGGAGTGGCACATTTAATACACATATTCAGAGGACCACAAAGATGAGTAGTGTGTGAGCTGACTGGTGGGCCGGTCTGGGGTAAAGTGCCAGGGCTTATCTGTTTGTCCCAGTCACACCCTGATGAGGTGCTGCAGTTAACACCCTGCTTTGATTCAATGGTTTTTTACTGGCCAACACTGGAGAAGGAAATAATAAGTGTAACAAGGAAAGAAACTCCACAGGGTGCCTTTAAGTAAGCTTGAATGGTATAAGTTTAAAATCTGTTCTTTAATTTGCATTTTAGTTTGTATCTGGCAAGGTGTACAGATGCCTCCTCCACAGATAGATAGGTTGCTGTGTGTCCATCCACCTTATTTTGCAACCTCTCTCCTCTCAAAATTACCATACATTGTATTTTCATGAATTTTTTTTATCCACCCCCACCCCCTCCAACAGATGACGAGATTATGTTGTTACTTCCTCTTTGGTAATCAGGATGTGTACTTGTATAGCAGGACTGCTGATAAGAGCATAATCTTCCACTAAACACTGTTAAAAACATCAGTTGGTCCAATACCTCCCTCAGTGTTAGAGACCTTAGTACGCATTGGTACATTTTCTGACCATCAGTACATTCATTATCATCTTTAAAATGTCATGAGACAGCTCAATAGTCCTATATGATAAAGAACCACAAAATCAGCTCTTCCCTTTAGGTGTCATCTAGGCACTTAAAATTGTATTCCTGTACAGAAATAATGCATGCATTGTTTTGTTGTTTCTTTTTTATCAGAGTTCAGAAAAACTTGAGTAACAGAGCAGATCTTTGGGTTGTAAACAGTGTTCAGTTCCTCTTTTTTCATTGTCTGTGAAAAAAGTTCCCCTCACAGACAGAAACAGTGCAGAGGGTAATTATGTGAATGAAACCATCTTGAATTTCCTTTGCTGCTCTTTCTGGCTATTTGTGATCTTTTGTTTTGGTTTGTAATGCGAAGAAAATGTGTGTATTGTACATGTTCACTGTTTCAAATATAGGTTCCTGTGAGCTGTAACTCACAGCTCATCAAAAAATATCCTGTCCAGGCCCTTGGTAGCTCCAAGCCCCAGCTGTGGCTTGGTCTAACAAAGCCTCAAACTGGCAGGCCAGCCCCACTTACTGGCATCTCTCACTCTGTGCACACCTCCTGATGTTGCATCCGAACCCAGGGAAAAGATTTTCTTTAGCCAGCTGCTTTGCTAATGGTTCCTTGTCTTCATTCCCTTCCCTTCCTTGATTCTCTTCTTTGCCTAATTTTGTCTCCTGTTTTCCTTCTGTCCTTTCCATCAACTACCAATCTCAAGGAGGAGATAAAAAGATCATCATTCCTCCTGT
Organism: Etroplus canarensis; assembly: GCA_015106775.1. Classification (NCBI taxonomy): domain Eukaryota; kingdom Metazoa; phylum Chordata; class Actinopteri; order Cichliformes; family Cichlidae; genus Etroplus; species Etroplus canarensis. The sequence goes on along the minus strand of VUQH01017137.1, from coordinate 21,420 downwards.
TTATGGAGGTATGAGTCCCAGTAGCTGCACAAAAGTGCATGGACATACAAAAGGTTTAGTTACAGGGCAACCATGTGGTGTACATAGGATGCTGCAAAGGAGGAAGGTACTGCTGAGGAGGGGAGGGTGGGCAGGAGTAGACAGGTTGAACCTGTGCCACGTAATAATTGCTGAAATTGCCATCAGAGACATATGGAGCCGGCTGGTAGAAGCAGGTGACATTTGCAGCATTGGGGATGGCATTTTGCTCAGCCAGAACACGAAGTGCCAGAGAAGAGATGAGGCTGAGTGTCTGACGCCTTTCGTGGCCCATCAGGCACACAGTGCTCTCCTGCACCACATTGTACAGTGTTGCCAGGTAATCATACTTCCTATCCTCCAGGTCTACAAAATGGTTCTGCAGATAGGACTCTAGCTTTCTCCTCTGCTCACTCACATCAGGGAAGTCTATGAAGAATCGCGAACACATGTAGCGCTGCAGCAGTTTCATCTCAGAATCGGAAGCTGCACGAAAACCCCGAACCAATAGATGGCAGTACTTAAGCAAGCCCCCACCTCGTATCTCCTCAGGGCTCCTTGTGCAGATCAGGCGCTTGCGCAGATGATCAAGGGCAGTGGGGAAGTCACCATAGACGCTTTCCCCAAGGATTGTAGGATGGAAAGTGGCAGCCATCGGGTGCTCTGAGCACTCATAGAAGAGGAGAAGTGAGTCCAGGCGAATCTGAAATGAATCCACACTAAACTCAAACTGTCGACGAAGAGAGTCCACAAACTTAAGCTCCACATTCTTGCCACGGTTGTTGGAGAGTGAGATGAGACTCCAGCGATCTGAGTCGTTACACACCTTCACCATCTTCTGCACATATGCCTCCTACAAACAGACAAAAGGTAAAAAATGAAGTGTCATCATAGAATGGGAATGTCGATTGGTTCCAGTACATCCAACATTTAGCAGGTTTCAGTAAAGACACTGAATCCATCAGTGAAAACTAAATACAGTGTTGGAACAGAGTGCATACCCCTTTATATGCAAATACTAAAACTCTGCATGCACAGATTAATTCTACCTTTTTTATTTGTGTGCCTTGTTGAGCTTAGTAAATGCACCTCAGCATAAGATAAGCAAATAATTCCTCAAAATTATTTGAAATATCAAACATCTCCTTCAAACCCTCAGTCTCACAATGCCTCAACCCCTCCTCCTCCCCCTCCTCCCCCTTTTAGCAGCTGCAATAAACTGAAGTTCTTGCAAAAATTTACCAAACACTTCTTCTTCCTCTGATGGGGACCTGCTTATCAGACAAATGACTTAACTATGGGTCAAACACGGAGATGTACTAAAAATTATTAAAACTGGACTCAGTTTGAGTAACTGCTCCACACTAATTCTGTTTGCACAAGATAAAAATCTTGATTTGGTCTGTTAGTCATCATGTTTTGCTGATCAGATCTGTTGGTGGGCCATTAGTAGCCTGGGTAGTCCTTGGTATCCAGGTAACTGAGGGCCGACTGATTAATGTGGATCTGACTCCAATTGGATTAGACAGAATCCTCTTTGAATTGGAAACCAACCTTTTTACTATTTGGAAGCTTATATCTCTCGGCTGCTTGAACATATCCAGGGCACATCTCTGCTTTTTGATTATTTAAATGTAATTAGAGAGCACTTCAAAGCCTAAAATGTGTGAAAAGATTGGGAAATTTGAGATATTTCTGCGTTATGTGTGATCAATTGTGAGGCTCTGCACCATATCTGCTTTAAAAATGATGATACACTACCTTTAAAGTCACTGGTGTGATCTTTTCTTTATTCACTCCCTCCGGCAAGAAGTCTAGAAGCGAGTCCAGGACTATATCTTTCACTATCTGAAACTCCATCTCCCCTTTTAACTCGGCGCAGAATATTAAGTCCAGGTCTTTCCACCCCAGGCCGCTGTCCTCATGCAGGACGTAGCTGGCCGCCGATCCGTTAAGCCGCACCTCCCGAACGTGTATTCTCCTCTCCTCCATTCGACTGCGGACCACCTTGACAATATCCCGTGGCTTCACCTCTAGAGTGGGGAAGCTCCATCGTCCGTGGATGGGGATGGAGCCTGTGAGGATGGCATCCAGCCGCTGCACTTGCTCCCAGTTTAGCACACTGAGGTTGATGCTCTCCCCGTCCGAGTAGCTGTCAGCAGCGGCATACTCAGCACGCTCGTTCATGTTGACAGGAGGTAGGCAGGGGGGTGTAAACAAAAACTTTCCACCAACTCCTGCTGGAGCTGCGGCATCAACTAGAGGCAACTTTCTGTGGAATCGACCCTTCAGGAGCTGAACTCTATCATAACACAACGATGGACGGCAAAACGTCTTTACGCATGACGAAAAGAACAAGCTGGGCGGTGTTGTCCTACTTCTTACATAAAGACGAATTCAGTTCATAAGCTTCTCCATCCGGCAGCAGATAGCGCGCTCCGATCCGGCTCTTCTACAGAACTCTGGGAAGTGGGCATAAACTATATCGGCTGTTCCTTTTGGTGCCAGCTTTGCAGACGTCCCAAAAGGTCGCTGACGCATCCATATCAACCGAGAAATCCCCTGCAGGAGTTTTACTTCTGTCCTCTTTGGGTCACTTTTACGCACGGATTATTGCGCATCAGCGCGGAACAATCGCAACTTTACGCATGCTTTTAGGACTGCAGCGCTTTTCCGATGCACACCTACTTTAGCGAAGCGGTGAGCAGCTGCTGCTTATCCTTTACATTTTGGCCGTTTTGCAGCTCTCTGATGTTGCGCGACGCCACTGAGGTCCTGACACAGCTGCTGGAGAGGTTGTGAACAGAGTGCTTCCCTTCTGAGAAGCGGTTGGGGCGGGTCGGTCTGATTGACAGCCCACACCTACTAATACCTCCCCCGTTTCCCATAGTTTCCCTTTAGTGGCTGCAAGCTTAAAGATTGAGGCGTTCCCTAAGAAAAGACCTTACAAAAAAGTATTTTACCATCATACAAAAGCATTATCATTAAAATGATAATTTCTTATCTAACAATATTTCCATCTAGTGGATTTACACTTTCGCCTTACAAAGGAAAGGTACCTCGATTCCAGGTAGTCCCTCTCACCGTGGAGGGTGGCGTCAGGAAGGGCATCCGGCGTAAAAACCTTTGCCCCATTACCGATGCGAATGGCGACCACTGGGGGAGAACACAAGGGAGCAGCCGAAATTTACATTTCTCCAGGGATGCACCCACCCCACACTTGTCCTTCCATTTTGATCTTTATCAATGATACAGCCTGCTCTCACAGATCCAGTAACAGCTATGCCTTTTCGGTCTGATAGGTAGAGCACATTCACATGCATGCCCTCTAGAGATGCTTTTTCATCAGTTAACATTTGCCACTGCAGAAATTTTCATGCAGCTCACCTTCTCTCTAAAGTTTCTTAGAAACTTTAGAAATGTACTTAGAAAAGTACAGCACATAAATGATATGTGTAGGTAATGTGCGATAGGTTAAATTAACACTAATAAAGAGTGTATGTTTGCACTGAACATTTCTGATCTGCACTATAAAAACTGTCTGTACTGGGTAAGGGCCGCTTCTCTAGGGCCAGTTGTCATGGGGAATCTGTCAGTGCGAAGCTGGGTGCGTATATCTGCGTCACAGCAGACGAGCCCATAAACCAGCTTATGGCAGATTACCCTCTATGTTCAGTATCACACACGTTCACACTGACACAGAGATGTGCAGAAGCATACTCTCACCCACACAGTAAGGGTTAAAGTATTGTTAACTGGATGCTTTGTACGCGTGCAAATCATGAAACTTACAAAGACAGAGACAAGTGATGTTTGCAATGAGCCAAGTTTTGAGTAAGACTGACCCAGAGAACCAATAGCAACTGTCAAACAAAGCAGGGGTTGTAAATATTTGAACACTAAACTACACAATAACTATAAATGATGATTACTAAAAAAGCAAGACAATGAAGAGTTGTTTAAAAACTTGTAATATCTTAACATTTATCTGGATAATGGCTACTCTGTCTGAAAATAATCTGCCTGACATTTGAAAGTCAAAGTCATGGCTCAAATGCACAACCCATGTCATTTTACAATATGACAGGCAGCATTCAGTTCAAGTTTAATTGAACTGATCTCAGGGTCTGTGGCTTTTGTTTATGCAGTGAAGTGTATGGCAGCTGTTTTCGCTTATTGGTTCTTTTCTTAATATTCCATTAAAACTAGCCACACAGAGTTTCAATCAATAGAAGTCATATTATTAGAAGATACTGTACATTTTTGTGTGAGGCAAAATTTTACACTTCGTTCCTGCTGGATAACAGTCAGTTGTGTGTTATTATTTCCAGACTGCAGACATGTAGCTCTGTAGGTTGTTACACAACAGCAGGTCAGTCACACTCCTCACTTTCCCCATTCAGGTTAAGGCTTACTGCCTGGGATGCTTACCATGAAGCAGCTACTTACATGACCTTTGACTTGTCAAGTGGATGACACTGGCTTGGTTTCAGATTTCTAACGATGTTGCAGGATTTCAGACAGAGCAACAAATGAGAACCAAATTTGTGCAAATATCTTCAGATATGTTTACTATATTGTAATCTAGCACTTTGCATATGAAATATAATTCCCTCTTTCTATTCAGGACCATGACAGTAAATGAAACTAAGAGTTTCATTCAAAAAGTTGGATGCAAACTTGTTCAGCACATGAGCAAGCTTTGGCACCTTACTTTCTGATCATACCTAAAATATCTTTCCATATCTTCATCATCTTTAAAAAAACATTCCAAGTTTTCCTATTAATTCATTACACTCTCCCACCATCCCTTCCAGCTTTTTGTTCATCCTCTTTACCTTTCCTGTTTTTACCATTACTGCATGTGGAAGTTCATTAAGAGATTACAGTGAACTAGTTAGGTGAAACTGCATCTACTCCATTCTTCCTTCCCTTTACACCTTCTACTATTTTAATACGTTGTTTTAGGTTAGTAACATAAACTTTTTCCTTCATTAATCTCTGCAGAGAAACTCCTTATCCATATTTAACCTATATATTATCAGCAGTATGCACCCACCATGCAGGCCCATCGTCCAGTGCCAAATATAAGCCATTGTCTTGGTGAAGGACACAATGACAGAAGAATTAACTTGGCATGTTTTTGACAGTCTCTCTGTCAGTGTTGCAGACTGGAGGGTAAAATAAGTGTATTACAACTGATAAAAGTCCTCTTGCTGCACAGAGAATTTAAAATGTTTAGTTTCCTGGGACTGATGTGTGTATTCAGGGAAAGTACAGCAAAATGCTTAATTAATTCTAAAATACTAAGCTATAGATGGAATGAAGCTGGTAATTTATGAAATCAAAAGATGGTGTTATTATTCCTTGTAACATTTGTGCTGTTACTTGTCAATTATTTTTTGCTGTTTATGAATGAAAATATCCAAACTCATATCTGTGTGTATTGTTTCTCGATAGTAGTAGAGGTAAGAAATCTAAAATAATAAATAAAATAATAAAATGCTCCGGCAAGATTCAGCTAAGTCTGCAGGCAGTCAGGCATGAAAACTACGGGCTAAAAGGATAATAAGGTAACAGGATAACAAGCACAGAGTTTACTGTCTGCATCGGCAGCTGAGTCAAGTGTAGGGATTTGTACGGCTATCTAAATGGCCTTTGTAGTGAGAAAATAAAGCTACATTAAGCCTGCAGGGCAACAGCATTTATCAATCAGGCACTAATTATACAATTACAGGCTAAACTTTGTCACACAGTACTTAACTGACTGTTTAACACATTTTAATTCAGTTCAAATCATTTTGTTTCACAGCACCAATTCACAACAACAGGCATCTCAAGGTGATTTATATTGTCATTCAGCGATGTAAGGACCAAATAGAGGCAAAGAGAAAATACCAACAATCTCCTATGAAGAAGCACTCGGCAACGCTGGAAAGAAAGAACTCCCTTTTAACAAGACAGACCTCCTGCAGAACCAGGCTCAGAGGGCCAGCCATCTGCTGCAAGTGGTTTGGGGGTAAGAGAAGTGAAAAAAGGAGAGCATAGAGAGACAAGGACAAAACACAAACTATGAAAGAGAGAAGACAATAATTAAAAGAGGTGAATGGAGGAGAAATGCTCAGCGGATCATGGGAAGCTCCCCAGCTGCCTTAGCTTATCAAAGCATAAATAAGGGATGGTTCATTTGACCTGATCCAGCCCTTACTATAAACTTTGTCAAAAAGTAAAGCTTTAAGTCAAATCATAAAAGCAGAGAGGGTGTCTGTCTCCCACATCCAAATAGGGAGCTGGTTCCACTGGAGAGGGGCCTGGTAGCTGAAGACTCTGCCTCCCTGTGTACTTTTAGAAACTCTATGAACCAAAAGTAAGCCTGCAGTCCTGGAAATAAGTACTCTGTTAGGATAATATGGTACTATGAGGTCTTTAAGATACAATATAAGTATTGGGACAGCTATATATTAGATCTAGTGGAGATTTTTTACATTCTATTCTAAACCCAAAGGCATTTGCAGCTATAACAGATCCCACTCTTCTGGGAAGGCTTTCTATAAGATTTTGGAGTGTGTCTGTGGAAAATTTTGTCCATTAATCCAGAATAGCATTTTTGAGGTCAGACGCTGATGTTGGATGGAAGGGCCTGGCTTGCATGAGGCTGAGGTCAGGGTTTGTGCAGGCCATTCAAGTTCTTCCACACCAAACTCATCCAACCATTTAACCTTTGTGGACCTTGCATTGTGCAATTTGGCACAGTCTTGCTAGAAAAGAAAAAGACCTTCCCTAAACTGTTTCCACAAAATTGAAGGAAAAGTTTATCCATAATGTCTTGGTAGGCTGAAACATTAAAACTTACCTTCACTACAAGTAAAGGGCAAAGGCCAACTGCAGAAATAAACAACCTCTTAGTCTTAGTCCTCCTCCATTAAGCTTTCCATTTGGCATAGTGCAGTCAGGCAGGTAAGATTCTTCTGGCATTTACCAAACCCAGATGAGAAGTGTAATTTGTTACACCACAGAACACGGTTCTACTGCTCCAAAGTCCAGTGGTGGCATGCTTTACACTATTCTATCTAACACTGGGATCATGCTTGGTGATGAAAGACTTGCATGAAGCTTCTTGGTTATGGACACCCATGCCTGAAGCTTTTTGTGCTGATTGTAATGCCAGAGGAGGTTTGAAACTTTGCAGTTATTGAGTCAACAGACTGTTGACGGCATTAATGCACTCAGCAACCCCCACTGATGACTTTTACTAGGTGCCACAGCACTCAGCAACCCTCGTCAATTTTGTGTTGCCTATCAATTCATCGCTGAGTTACTGTGACCCCTAAACAGTTCCACTTTGCAAAAATAGCACTCACAGTTGGTTGTAGAATATCTAGGAGGGAAGAAATTTCATGAAATAACTTGTTGCAGTGGTGGCATCCTGTTACAATACCACAAGTGAGCTGTTTAGAATGGCTCATTGTTTCACAAAGGTTTGTGGGTATATGCACCTAACCATGCAGACTGCTTGGTTAGGTGCTTAGGTGCACTCTTGTGGCACAAAAGAGAGTGTGAAACTGTAATAGGATGCAACAATAGGCTGTAACATGCCAGTTTTTGAAATTTCTTCCCTCTTAGATATTTTAAAAAAACATTTAATAGAAGATTTATTAAGCATAGCAACTAAACAATGATTTGGGTCACCAAGTGCTTAAGGCACAATACCACTGAAGAGTGCAGTGGAAATGTGCTCTGTGGAGTGACACATCAAGTCTGGGTTTGGTGAACGCCAGGAGAACATTGCCTCTCTAACTCCATTTCTCCAACTGTAAAGTTTGTTGGAGGAAGGATAATACTATGGGGTTGTTTTTTTCTGCAATTGGCTTGGGCCCCTATTTCCAGTGAAGGGAAATCTTAATGCTTCAGTTTACCAAGACATTATGGACAATCCTTTGTTTCCAACTTTGTAGGAAAGTTTTAGGTAAGGCCCTTTTCTGTTCTAGCATGACTGTGCCGCAGTGCATAAAGCAAGGTCCATAAAGGCATGGTTGGATGAGTTCAGCGTGGAAGAACTCGACTGGCCTGCACAGAGCCTTGACCTCAACCCCATCCAACACCTTTGAGATGAAGTAGAACAGAAATTGTGAGCCAGGCCCTTTCGTCCAACATCAGTTTTTGACCTCAAAAATGCTCTTCTGGATGAATGCAAAAAAATTCCACAGGCAGACTCCCAAATCTTGTAGAAATCCTTCCCAGAATTGGGGAAGCTATTGTAGCTGCAAAGGGTGGGACCAGCTCCATATAAATGCGTATGGGTTTAGAATTGGATGCAATAAAAGCTCATGTTGAAATAATGTGTAGTTTGCCCAAATTCTTTTGTCCATATAGCAAATTTATGGATATGTATTCTTGTTCTTTTGTCCACAATAACTTTTATAGTAAGACTTTTGAATTAATACTTTAAGGTAATGAGTCATACAATTACAGACCTTCGTTTTCCAACTATTGTGCATGCAATTCTCTGTTTAGTCTATTGCCCTGCACACACACATATGGGATTGTAGATGTATAGCATGTATTTGCTTATGTAGACATTGTAACCAGGTAAATACAAGCCTCAGCAGTATTTCCAATCAGTTTTAACCCTGACCTTAGTAAATGACCTTTGTTGGCCTCAATCAACCCCGAAGAATATGCTCAGTAGTGTAAGCCCCCAACTAAACTCTTCCACAGCCACTAATGAGATTCATTGCAGTGTACAGTAAGCTCTGCTACACAGTGCTCCTAGAAGGTCCTCCTTGCAAGACCGTGTTAATTATGTGTGTAAGAATTTGGTGAAAAGAAAACAGACTAGTGAAATCACAATGAAACTGTTCATTTAAAACATGAGAGGATTAGATTACAAGTTTCCATCTTTGAATTTAACTTCGGCGGGATGTTGTTTCTTATTAGTAATCAACACATGATAACTGACCACATTTGACTCTGCGCGCAATGACACAGACGTGTATTGCTCCAGCAAAGACAAAAAGTCATTGCAGTCATGCAAAGATCATGAAATAAAGATGTTTACATTTTATCTATCTTTAAATGTTCACACAGAGGACATTTTCTGTTCAAGACTCCTCCAACCATCTGGAAAAATGACTAGATCATCATTTGTGTTTTAATGCAGCTCCTGAGATTCACACAACTCCCTCTGCCTTCCAAGACAGCACTTTCCCCCAGTTTTTCAACCAGACTGATTTTTTGACTTGTCATGGCTAGGGGTTGCAACCTAGTGTGACAAAATAAACAGGAAGTGAATCTCTAGATCTGTGACTCAGCTTCCTGTATGATACTGTGGTTGGAGATGTTAATACCACAGTGAAATTCTCTGATGGCTTCTGTCCCATGTAAACACTAAACAACCATACTGCTTGCAGTGACACAGATGCGACCATAAATTGTGTGTCCAATAGTCGAAATAAAAAGAAATTTCCTTAATATTTCTAAATGCCAACATTATGAGTAGAGTTCAGCCACCTAAAGCAACTTTTATTTGCGATCTGTAACTGATAACATGGTTTAAGAGTTCCAGTTAGTGATAATCAGTTCATCTTTAGTCAGAGACCGCTCTAAACTGGTGAGTTCCATGGTGCACAGTGCAGTGGTACACTTTCCCAAGCCAACCCAGTGTTTTATTCAATACACTTTATTTCGTCTCTTTAGATGTTGAATATTCCAGAGTTGATGTATTTAATGATATTCTTGGACAGAAAAAATACAGACAGTATATAAAGAGAAAAGTGAGACACGAGGGGTTTTATTTCATTACTCTATCACACCTTAGCAGGTTAAACAGCCTTATAAGCAAATGGAAAATCACAAGTAGATCATGCTTAATATGTCACAAGCCCCAGAGGTTGAAACCATGGCACTAAACCAAAGAATCTTTGAAATTCTACAGTTTCATGTGACTAAATATCCTAACTCCCTGTAGTTTCAGAGACAAACTGTACATAAAACAAACTAATGACAAACAATCAAAAAACGGGAAACTCATTTGCTTTCACCTCCTTCCTACATTGTTCTACTTTCACAAGGAAGCTGGAAAATCCCTGACAAATCCCAGCAAAGGTCATACTTTAACAGCATGAAGGTACCATGGCGCCATCTGCTGGACATAAAATAATCAATACTCTATGAAACTGACCTGAGAATCGGTGAGCCACTTCATTCATCTCCCTAGGTGGCGTTCTTTCCTGCACATTGATTATCAGCTTACGCATTCTGTAAGAGTTTCTCAGTTTCCCATATAACCATACATACAGAAACATATTTCTACAACAGTTTTGGCTAAACAGTATGATTCAAGAGTCAAGTTAGGTAATTTAATCCCTTAATGCACTGTTTCAGGATTCTGTTATTAAAAGCTGATTGAGTGAAATGCACTAATTAAATACATGTAGCTATGACAAAATAAAGCACATTGGTAAGCAATGTCTCTTCTCATCTCTTTTTATGTATATCATATGTGTAGAGTGACTCAGGGTAAGAGTGAGCTCTTGGTCTGTTTAAAATAATGCTGATGCCAGAGATATTGTAGGTATCTGCTGTGGGAAATCGGTGTGAGCATCACTCATGTTGAATTTGACTATAATCTCATGCCTAAGCAATTAAACTTTTAAACATAAGATCCATGTCAGCAATATTTTGTAGCAACAGCTCAAAGCTTTGTCTGTTGCTTCTCTGTGGGTCAGATGACTCAGACAATTGGTTGCACGTGCAGCAAAGACGAATGTGTTAGGATTAGCTTTGTTTTGACTCTGCACAGTGATTTATTGGCACAAACTGTGCAGAAGAAGAAAGAAAGTAATTGCTTTAAAAGATCTGTGAGTGCAAATTTCTGAGATGATGATTAGGGCTAGTGATTATCAGCATCTTTAAGTCAGGATTTCTTGCATGTGTTTAGCAAAAAGGAGAGGAGGATGATATTTCCACTGTGCTTCCCTTTGAAGCATCTGTAAGCTGTTAGCTAACATGATGAGTGAGAAACCGGAATCTGCAGTCTCAGTTTCAGGGTATGTTGAAATGTCACAGAAAAAAAAAAGAGCACAACAAATGCACATGTGCGTTCACACCCTGCTGCTGATAGCAGACAATCCGTTTTAGGCTCAGAAGTTGTCAAGGTCAAGGCTTATTGTTTGGGGGTTCCTTGGGAACAAAGAGGATCTTAGTGGTAAGATCTTGATGCAGCTGCAGGTGATGTGGCAGCAATTTGGTGCCGTGGTCACTCATTTGGCACTTTGCTCTATCATGAAAGGTTTAGGGTGGAGCTCTTCTCCTCTGCTCTTCTGTCTCGACATTTTCTGGAGTATGTCCTCTGTGAGCAGTGATTTATTTAGGGTGAGGTGTACTTTTCTCACACCCACTGAGCAGAGCAGTGGTGGGAGATAGGAGGGAACAGGTTGGCGTATGAAAGATAAAAAGAGAAAAATGCACTCTGGTGTATAATTGAGGTCTTGGATGAAGAGACAGAGCAGAAGATGTGAGGACTATGTGGAGTTGGATGCCTTGGAAGGGTGGGGAAGGAGAGGAGGGAGTAGGGGGTTGGAAAGCATAAACAAAGCATTGGGAGGATAGATGATAGAACGCCTGAAATAAAATTTCTAACTCAAGCCCCAGAGGACCACATCACTGCCTCACATTTAGCATCCAACCAAGCCTGATGTCACACTCCAAAGCTCTCTTAACTTACCTTACATGGGAGTGCATGCCATCCTTCCACTGGACTATTTCTCATGTCTCTTCTTGGCTCTATTTTAAGCTTTTCTCTACAAAGTTCTTCTTCCTTCTGAGTCAGCTTTTATCTTCTGCCTGCACTCCCTTTCTTCACTCGTGTCTTCCATTTATTCAGAAAGGTATTTATTGTAGCAGTTAAAATTGCGATTAAATGAACATCCAAAACACCAGGGGCACCTGATCCAAGTTTAACAAGCTATTTAACACACATATGGCATAAAGCCATCAAGGGTTGGCAATCCAAGCTGCCATGGGGTAAGAGGTGATGTATGCCCTGGATACACCCTGGGCAACTTACCAGTCTGTTGCACATACACATGGCTCACATGCTAATCATGCTTTATTTTTAAATTCAGGATTCTGTACACCTTGAATTAATCCCTCTGTTGGACACACTGGAGAAGATACATGACCAGTTTTAGAGAGCAATCTAAAAACCACAGCCATGCTGGAAGTGGTATGAAGTCTTGAGGGGAACTGAGGTAAAAGTGATTACCAAAGTATTGCTCACAGAGCCAAAGGGGAATATTGCATCATTAATCTATCATCTATAAATTGAGCAAGGACCTTTGGCTCCCATCTTTGAAATCAGAAACAGGGACTGTATTGAAAATAAATATAAACAAATATCTTCACATCACAGTCCAGGATTGGTAAAATCCCCTTCTAGGTTTTAATGAAGTTGTTGTTTTCTAAGACTCTGAGAGTAAATGTAATAGTGATAAACCTGTCTGCTGTTTACGTCCTTACTTTTCATTTCAAAGTGGCTATGTGCTTCAGTTTATGTGTGATTGCATGATTATAATTTTTAATACATTAAAAAAAGTCAAAATTTAACGTGGCCAAGGGTTGAGCTTTCACTGCTCGGTTGTAGTTCGTGATCAACTACTTCAGCTATTTCTGTCTCCCTTTTCAGATGCATTAATTTAATTCCTGGGTTCAGTTAAAGTAATCTTTTCTGTCACCTCATTAACAGTTGCTGTGTGTTTATAATTAGAGACTGTCCTGTTTAGAGCAGAGATAAGACAGTTTCATTGTAGAAACAGAGAAATTTAGGTTTAGGGAGTTTAGGAATTATAGCCATATTTAAGCACAGGCCTTCATTTTGGCAGGCTCAAAGTAACAGGACAAGCTACCATGAGTTTGAATATAAAAACTGGTTTTAATACTTGGATGAAAATCCTTTTCAGCCAATGACTGCCTGATGTCTAGAACTGATGGACATCACCAAATGCTGTCTTTTCTCCTTTGAGATACTTTGCTAGGCTTTTGCTGCAGCTGCCTTCAGTTGTGGGCCTCTGCCTTTAGTTTTTCTTCAAGTTTGGTTGAAAATAGGTGACTGACTTGGTCACTGAAGAATGCCGAAACTCTTTGGGTCATTATTCATTTGTTTTGTGAGGCACCGTCCAATCAGTTTTTGCTGTATTTGGCTGAATCGGAGCAGAGAGTACAGCCCTGTACACTTTAGAATTCATGTTATTATTTCTATCAGCAGTCACATTATCAGTAAACATGAGTGACCCAGTTTCATTGGCAGTCATATATGCCCATTGCCTCCACCATGCTTGACAGATGGCGGAGGTATGCTTCAGATCACGAGCTCTTCCTTTCTTTCTCCACACTTTTCTCCTCCCATTATTCTGATACAAGTTTATCTTGATTTATTTGTCCAAAAATTTAACTTTTCAGAACTGGGTAAGTTCTTTGAGTTGTTTCCTGGAAAAGTCTAATCTGGCTTTCCTGTTCTTGACTTTAACTAGCAATTTGCATCTTTTTGTAAGCCTCTGTATTCACATTCATGAGGCCATCTCTTGATTGTAGCCTGACAATAATACATCTACCTCCTTGAGAGTGTTCTTAACTTGACTAGATGTTGTGAAGGGGTTTACTTAAACAACCAAAGAATTCTGTGATCGTCTACTTTAGTTGGCTTCTGTAGTATTCCAGGCCTTTTACTGTTTCTGAGTTGGCCAGTGTGTTCCTTCTTTTTAAAGAATGCACAGGATTGTGGTTTCTGCTTCTCTCTGATATGTTTATTTTGTTTTTTCAGCCTAATAATTGCCTCCTTTGCTTCCATCAACATCTCTTTGAAGTACATATTGAGAGTTCTAGTAAACAGGTACCAAATGCACATTCAGCACTTAGAATCAACTCCAGATCTTTGATCTGCATATTTTGTCATGGAATAGTGAGTGAACAGACCTCAACTGGTTATGAAACTGCTTGTCAGTCAATTGTCCTATTACTTTTAGCTTATGTATAAAATCGCTGTAATACCTAAAAAGTTAAAGCAATTTTTTTGTTAAACCCTTTAAATTAAAGCTGAAAGTCTGCAGTTGGATCACATATAGACTTAAACCCCACTGCCGTGGTCTGCAGAGGTAAAATTACGAAAAATGTGTAATTGTCCCAAAACTAATGGACCTACAGTAACTGTACAATGCCACTTTACGTTTATGTAAGGTTCACTGGGTGAGAATTAGGTAATCAGGTCATCCCAGCTTTGTCTAAGTACAAAACAAGTCAAGAAATGGGCAGCACATTCACTTTTGGGAGTATGGTTCGCTCTCAAGTACATCAACATTTCACAATTAAATCATTCACAAGCTCCTGCCAGCTGGATGCTGTGCTTTTTCGAAACTCAATCATGGGAATGTGAAAAAGGCTAGCAGATTAAAAGTTACATTTGACTCAACAGCTGCACAACATTTCATTTTAATATGATTTTAACTAAAAAGTTTGAGATATCTAAATTTCAAGCATGGATACCAGAGAATGCAAAAATTGTTATGTTTGTTCAGTTGCTGCTTTTCTTCCACCTTTCTCTGTCCAGTTTACAAAAGACTGCTGAATGCAGTGGCATCAGTCCATGCAGTTAATTATGTTGAAAAACTATACAATTATAGAAACACTTAAATTGTTCACTGTTATGGCATGAGGTGTTCACAGTTTTTTATATTTCCTTTTTGGCCACTGAAGGTTTAAAAGTGGACCCAGAAGACAAGAGATATCACATTTGCATGATTTTTTTGTTTTGGTTCCATTTGAAGCTAAATAGAATTACCATAGCTAAATGATAAGAGCATATAAAAATATTATCTACAGCCTTCAGGTGTTTGAAAGTTAGAACAATTTAAGTAAGCATATATGTATGTATGTATGTATGTATGTATGTATGTATATATATATATATATATATATATATATATATATATATATATATATATATATATATAATTTGACACTTTTAATTTTATCACAAAGATGACAGGCATACATACACTAGCAACAGAGAGGCAGAAATGGCAAACATTTGCCAAGAAACATACACCTCCTCAAACTGTGAGGTAAATCTGTGGGGCACAGATTTCGTGTGGGTCTGGTGGGAAGTGACAGTCTCAGGCTTTGGAGCCTGTTGTTTGTGTGTTGACTACTTGGATCCAATAACTATATTTTCCATACAGCTGGATTCAGACAGACACAAAAATGATAAAGACAGAAGGGATAAACATACAGCTGAGAGGTGGATGATTTAACCATGTGTCATTATCTATTCAGTGTGAAGTCTTGGCCTCCCCAAACTGTCTCCCACTATCTCACATGACTGGTTGGAGTTTTCTGCCTCAACCCAAAACAGGGAATCCAGCAGTTTTTTTGTTTTTTTTGAGAAGTAGAAAGCTGTCAAAACCTATCGCATGGTCTGACAACACTGCAAAAGCCAAATACTGGGGAAAAGGCCAGAAACACAGAGTCAGAAAAGAATGACTGACTCTTGCCCCATTAAGAGAAGACCTATCAGCACTCAACCTCATGTCTCAGCTCAGTCACTACCATGGATACCACATGCAGTGGCTGGCTGCTCTTAAGCACAGCTCATAGTAACCAACAGGTGTCAATTCTTCCCCCAGTTTAAAAGCATGCCTTGTAAATAGATGTATAAAAGAGACACGTGGCATGGTTTAAACCTTTAAATCAAATCTGAACTGTGGAGTTTCCACAGATGTTATATTTGGTTAGTGTCTGTTCTTTGTTGCAGCTGAAACAGAAGCAACATGGCCTAGGAATATGAAGGGTCTTCTGCTTCAGTTCCTAATCCTAAAGCTCCACCAGTCAGAGGGCGTTGTTTCTGCAGTGAGATTACAGTGCAGCATAATTGTCCTTACTTTACCCTGATAGCATAAATGATATGAGGTAACATCCCTTTTCCAGGTACTAAATCCTCATAATCTTACTTATAACCTATTATTTAGCACCACACCCCAAAGACAAAATGCAATTTAACGAAGTCTGCCGTCAACACAGTAGAAATCCAAGAACAATACTGGCTTGTAGAGTGGCTCAAACTTTAACCAAATGTTACCTGGTTTTTTGTTCCTGATAAGTTTCCATGAAAATCTCCCCAGATTAGTGCATCTGGTATTAATATAATATGCTGACCATATTTTCCAAGATGACAGAGGTCATAATTAGTGATGGTGGCTCAATCAGCTTTTAGCACAAACTTGCAGTTGTTATTTCCACAGACTAGAATGAGACGTATGTGGCCAAAAGTGTGCAAAAACTGAATATCATGGCCACATTCAATCAAAATGAACAATGTGATTATCTAGGGGGTTGTCTGCTGATTTTGGGTGAGAGGGCCTGGCTCGTAGCTGGCATTTCAGGCTATCCCAGTGGTGCTGGATAGGGTTGGAGGTCAGTCTGGACATCAGATTTAGAAACTAACTTAGTTATTAACCTCATTTTGTGTAGCTGGGCATTTGCCAAATGCTGCATTAAGATGTCCTTATTTGTGGTTTAAAGTTTTAGCAGCGAGCATAACTATTTTCCAGATTAAAAATCAATAAAAGCATGTGGCCGGATGCCTTTTAGCTTAAAAGCTTAAGCCACTATCAGTGGTAGTGATGACTCACTATAAAATCTACCGTAAATGATAATGAATTTTGCTGGTGTGAGACCTTCTACTTTGCATTAGTTTCTTATTCACAGATTTACCAGATTTACACCCACCCCCCCACACACACACACACACACACACACACACACACACACACACACACACACACACACACACACACACACACAGCTGTAAGGTGCGCCTCAGAAAAAACACGCTGCACATTATGTAGGATATCTCTGGACTGACTTGGGCTATGAACACGATTTCAAAACCGGCATGTAGTTTGAAGTCCACACGTTTGACACAAATTGAAAGGGAAACTCAGAGAGTTTGCGTCTTGCAGCTATGTTGTGATTTCCGTGATTTCCACACGAAGGCGGCGCATCAGCTGTTCGAAAAAAAAAAAAAAACCAGGGTGGACATTATGTATGATATCTCTGGATTGACTGGGGCTATAAACATGATTTAAAAACTGGTATGTAGTTTGAAGTGTGTACTTTTGAAGCACATTGAAACAGACTCAGAGAGGCTGCGTCTTGAAGCTACGTTAAAATATGGTGCACATTATTTATTATAATTCTTGTGTGGCTTGAGCTATCAGGATGGTTTAAAAACTGGGATGTAGTCTGAAGTTCTGTACTTTCGATACAAATTGAAACGGAGACTCAGCTGGGCTGCGTCCTGCAGCTAGTCATGTGATTTGGATGCGCCGGCACGTCTGTAGACTTGAGAGGAAAACATAATCCTCACTCCTTCAATTCACAATGAAATATTTAATGAGGACCAAGTCTGCTCTATTATTTAGCTCATGCTTCCTGGTATGCAGCCACTCAGTTTAGCCCCTGGCAACACTGGCTTCAGGCTCTGGAGCAAACATTTTCTTGGTCATGTTTAATATGAACATCAGCCACTGTTATCTATATGATGGGGGAAAAAAAGGAAGAGCAGAAGAATTTGCAGGGTTTATTCTCTCCTGACATGAGCTAAGCTGTAATGTTCACTGGTCCCGAACCTGAGGCTCCTGTAGAGCTTCCACTCCTGCCGGGCTCTCTGTCTCTGTCTGAAGTTGTTGAGCTGCAGACACACAGTGAGAAGGAGCTGGAGGAGGGAGACGGCCCCCAGCAGTCTGTAGCTGCTCCTGATGGTGCTGTCATCGCCGCTCAGCCCTGCCACACGCAGCTAAAACACAAAAACACACATTAAAGCACATTAATGCAACAATAAATTTGGTTAGCTGCATGCATGAAACATCAGTCTGTGTTTTTACTCATTGTCTCAACATGGATCACAAAAATAACACTTTCTTCTGAAACCAAATGACAAACCAGAACAATCTGCCTCTTTGGAGTTCCACTTAATGAATCTGAAAGCTAAGGACCAGGGAGGAGTCTCCTCCTCTTATTACAGAGAATAATGGACTTGCAATTGAACTCATTTGTGCATCTGGGTATCCGGTTTCTCTACTAGCTAGAACCAGTTTGCGCTGTTCTGGGAGGAAGCAGTACATCCCGCTGTATGAAATGTTCAATCTTTTTGGAATTTCTATCATGCATACACAAGTGTGCCAAAAAAAGGAGATGCATAGGAATTTTTAAAAACGAAATTATAAATTTCTCTTCTGTAATTACACTGCTAAAAAAAATTAACGCAACACTCGAGCATCACAGTATAGCACAAAGTCACTTAAAATGTGGATATCAATCTGTCCAGTCAGGAAGCATAAACCATTGGTGCAAAAGAAACTGTAGGCAGGTGACTGCAGCCAGTCAGTTTTAGAATTAATTTTAAGATTTTGTCATTTGTTTTAAAGTCACCTGGCACCTTGTTACCTCTCTGATCTCTAACTATGCCTGCACTCTGACATCTGCTGAGCAAATGCTCCTTTTTTGTCCTGAGGTCCAGAGTAAAACATAGAGGAGATCAGGCATTTACAGTAGGTGCTCGTAAACTGTGAAAAAAACGTCTCCTTCAAATCAGGACCTCCCCAACAACTGACATTTTAAAAACCTGTTTGAAAACTTATTTTTATTCTTTGGTTTTAAACAAGAATGTGTTGCAACTGCTTTTTACTTATGTTGTTTTGGGTTTTTACATTTTATGGATTTCACTGTTCTATTATTTTATTCTTGTAGCTTTGCAGCACAGGTCAGCATTTATTGCTTTTAAATGTGCTTATGAATAAAATAACTATAAATATTCATTTAAAATAAATAAGAAACAAATGAGCAGTAGTCTCAGCTGTCTCTCCAGTCAGTCTCTCATCCTGTGTATTCGACTATAGCTTGCAATGGTGGTCCCTGTTCTGCCCTGCAGGCCTGGTGAGCTTGGCATAGTGACACATAAGCCAGTTCTCCACCTGCTGCAGGTTCTCCTCAGAGACCCTCCAGCTCACAGGGGCTCTCCAGAGCAGAAGCAGGGCTATCACCTCCAGCTACAGTTCATAATGCTGAAGTTTTATTACTCTGAATGCAGAACGAGTTTAAAATAAGCTGACAAATACACTTGGATGGCTATTAATATATCAAGATGGGTATCTGAGAAACACTGGATATATCTTTCTACATTTTTGCCATTGTGTTCAATTTTTATTTACATTTTACAGTGTCTCAACTGTTTTAAAAATGTGCTGAGTGTGCATTTTCTGAAGTCTGCCCTGGATCACAGTCCTTGCGTAGAAAATAGGTTTCAACTCTTGCTGAACTGCAGCGCATTTGCATGAAAAATCTACCAACCTCCACTCTTCCTTCCATTGGTGCGGTGATTAATGTGCCAACAGCTACCACATAACCTTTTTCTTTACACACCATTTTTAAAAACTCGCTCCAGATGCTTTGCAGACTTAGGACTGCGACTTCTGTGATGTGCTGCAAAGTGCAGTTTCCCTCTGGTGCAAGAAGACCCTGTTTTATAGTTCAGCTCTGCACAGTTAATGTTGCACTTTCACTCCAGTGTCACTGTCAAGCTGTTCCTCTACAAACACTGTGGGGTTGGCTTTGTCTTTCTATTGAACAAATGTGTAGTTTGATTTAATCT